>RXID01015083.1:0-45220 GCA_005019695.1 Trichopus zeylanicus subsp. travancoricus
CCAAGACTATGGTTGATAAGCTTCAATTGAAGACAGAATCACATCCTTCTCCCTACAAGATCGGCTGGATTAAAAGGGTTGGTGAAACCAAGGTAACTGAACGGTGTCAAATTTGTTTTTCCATTGGAAAATTCTACAAGGATGAGGTAATCTGTGATGTTGTGGAGATGAATGCATGCCATATTCTTCTTGGCAGACCTTGGCAATTTGATAGAGATTCTACACATCGTGGGCGAGACAATCGTTACATCTTCTTCAAAGATGAAAAGAAAATTATCCTCACCCCCATTGGCGAAGAGCGTCGACCCAAAAGTTTACAAGAGGAGGGTCACTCCTTCCTGATTGTGCAAAATTTTATAAACGAGGCTAAAGAGACATCCCAAATATTTGTTATGATTGAGAAAGGAATGGAGACAATGCCCACTGAAGCTCCAAAAGGCTTGCAACCCTTCATAGATGAATTCAAGGAAATCATGCCCGATGATCTTCCTGATGAACTACCCCCAATGAGAGATATTCAGCACCACATTGACCTTGTTCCTGGAGCGAGTTTACCAAATCTTCCCCACTACAGAATGAGTCCAAAAGAGTCACAAATTTTACAAGACAAGGTTGAGGAGTTAATCAGAAAAGGAATGGTTAGAGTCAGCATGAGCCCATGTGCAGTTCAGCCTTATGACACCTAAGAAGACGGAAGTTGGCGGATTGTGTAGAGAGTAGAGCTATCAACCGAATCATGGTAAAGTATAGATTCCCAATTCCGCGCTTAGAGGACATGTTGGACATGTTGGAAGGGTCAAAGGTTTTCTCCAAGATAGATTTGAGGAGTGGATACCATCAAATCAGAATTAGACCCGGAGATGAATGGAAAACTGCTTTCAAAACAAAAGAAGGACTTTATGAGTGGCTTGTTATGCCTTTTGGACTCTCAAATGCACCAAGTACCTTCATGCGATTGATGAATCAGGTACTCAAACCTTTCATTGGTCATTTTGTTGTTGTTTACTTTGATGATATCCTGGTGTACAGTCATAATGAAGAAGAACATAAAAGGCATCTAACATAAGTACTTACTGTGCTGAAGAAGGAGAAGTTGTACATCAACTCAAAGAAATGCCATTTTATGACTGACCACTTGGTGTTCTTGGGTTTTATTGTAAGTGCGGAAGGCATTCATGTTGATAAAGAAAAGGTAAAAGCTATTAAGGAATGGCCGATACCCAGAAGTGTATCAGAAGTTAGAAGCTTCCATGGTCTGGCAACATTCTATCGGAGGTTTGTCAAAAACTTTAGTTCCATTATGACACCAATAACTGAATGTTTAAAGCAACGCAAGTTCTCCTGGACTCAAGAAGCTAATATATGTTTCAAATTAATCAAGGAGAAGTTATCTATTGCACCTGTTTTGGCATTGCCCAGCTTCGAGAAGTTATTCGAGGTAGACTGTGATGCGTTTCGTACCTAGGCAGTGGGCCATTTTTAATCCCAGGAGGAAGACCAGTAGATTCGATAGTGAAAGTTGAGTGGAAGCTCGAAAGAAATGGTCAAACAGATGAGCTGGAATTTTATGCTGTTGTACAAGCAGTTCATCATTGGAAGCACTATCTAATTCAACGAGAGTTCATTCTATATACTGACCACCAAGCTTTGAAATTCATTGATAGCCAAAAGGACTTGAATCGCATGCATGGTCGATGGTCGTCATTCTTACAGCAATACACCTATGTTTTAAAACACAAATCTGGACAAAAAAATAAGGTGGCAGATGCTTTGAGCCGCAGGCAGCCTTGATGGTAACTATAAGCAACGAAGTTGAAGGGTTTGATTATTTGAAGGAATTGTATGTTGAAGATGAAGATTTTAAAGAGGAGTTTAGAAAGTGCCAAGAAGGACAAAGAAGTGATTTATATCTCCATGAAGGCTTTCTCTTTAAGGGTTCTCGTCTTTGCATTCCAAGGTGCTCCTTGAGAGAAAAGGTGGTGAAAGAGTTGCATAGCAGTGGCCTAGCAGGGCATCTTGGGCGTGACAAGAGCATTGCACTAGTTGAAGAGCGCTACAACTGGCCACAACTTAGGAGGGATGTCGGTCGTTTTGTATAAAGGTGCTATGTATGCCAAACAGCCAAAGGAAGCTTTCAAAACACTGGCCTTTATACCCCATTGCCTGTGCCAAATGCCCCATGGGAGGATCTATCGATGGATTTTGTTTTGGGCCTCAAGTAAGAAAATGGCAAGATGCCACAAGGGTGGCTAATCTATTCTTTCAAGAGATTGTAAGGCTACATGGAGTGCCAAAGACTATCACTTCTGACCGTGACACAAAATTTCTAAGTCACTTTTGGAAGACATTGTGGAAGCGATTTGATAGGTCTCTACAATTTAGTAGTGCTTATCATCCACAAACAGATGGACAAACTGAAGTGGTGAATCGAACACTTGTAAACATCATTCGGTGTCTTGCAAGAGACAAACCAAAGCAGTGGGACTATGCACTCGTACAAGCTGAATTTGCTTCAATAACATAAGAATAGGTTCACGAGAAAATCGCATGTGAAATTGTCAATGGAAGAACACCAAAACACCCACAACACCCGCTGATTTTATGTGTGGCCCAATTAACAAGGAACAAGCATAGCGGCAGACAATATGGCGGAGAGAATTATTGAAGTGCATACTGAGGTAAAGAAGAAATTAGAAGAATCCAATGCCAAATACAAAATTAAAGCGGACATTCATAAGCGTTCAAAAGAGTTTCAAGAAGGAGATCTGGTGATGGTGCACTTGAGGAAAGAATGGTTTCCAGCTGGAACTTACAACAAACTGAAACAGAAGAAAATTGGGCCACTGAAGATACTAAGAAAGATAAAAAACAATGCCTATGTCATCTACCTCCCGAAGGATTTGGGGATCTCAAACACTTTTAATATTCAAGATTTGTTTGACTACTATGCACCTGAGGACTGCACATTACGACAAAGTAACTCGAGGACGAGTTCTTTACAAGAAGAGGACACTGATGTAGGACACTCAAAGGAAGTTCAAGAATATCAAAAGAAGCTAATTCAGAAGTCAAGGGGCCATGACAAATGATTTGATTCACTCTTCTATTTAAACTTAGGGTTTACCTTACTTAGTACCTTTTTATGTTTAAAATTCTCTTCATTATGATGTCTTAGGTCTTATTCTCGGATTCCACCAACCCAAGACCAATTTTGGACTGAATCTTATTCAGTTTAGGACTTGGGAAGGATGAATCTTTATTTAGGATTTTATTTTAGTAGGTTAACTTATTTAGAACTTCTACCAACCCAATTAATGCGTTTAAACTGAGTTATATTCAGTTTAGGACTTGAGAAGCCAGAAACTTACTCAAATTGGATTTCTGGTATTTGTATAAATAGGCCTTCAGTCCTATGGACGGGAGACAACTTTTATTCTTAATAAAGTTCTACTTTAGTGAATTTTCTCTCTCCCTTGTGGATTCAAGGAGTTCTTAATAGAGGCAACAGTGTTTTCCTCGTCTACCACGCTTGTTGCTACGTCACTCATGGACCCTCGAACATACCCCTTTGCAATAAGCTCTTCCACTTGCCTTTTCTGCTCCTAATTGATTCTGTAAGCTGGCTTATTTGGAAGGGCAGCAACTGGAATAAGATCAATCTAGTGCTCAATTCCTGTTAGAGGAGGGAGTCCAGGTGGCATTCTACAGGAAAGATGTCCTTGAATGCATTAAGAACAGATTTTGCTAGTAAAGATATGGAACAGTCCACATTCTCGCCATCTTCAACTATCAACAAAATGAGCACTGATTCATGGTTGGAAATAGCTTCCTCAATCAGTGATTTTCTCCTTCAAACTCACCTCTAGGGATTTGATGTAGGCTAAGAGGAGCCAAAATAATGCTCTTGCCATACTTGGAGAAAGAGTGATTGTTCTTAAAACCATCGTCCACTGATTTCTATCAAACGGCCATGGTCGTCAAAGAATGATGTGGCTCTAGCACTCATAGGAACAATATCTCAAAGCACATTATCTTGGCAAGTCTTGACAATAGAGAATGAAATCAGAGCTTGTTTACAGACTTTTACCTCACTATCTTTGTTAAGCCATTTTTTAAGGTTAAGGATGACAACAAACTGCAAAAAGAGCTTATGCTAAGTACATAAATTATTCAGGATTGGGAGCAGGCTTCTGGGACTACGCTCAGAGGTGCATCAGAATGGTAGTCCAATCTCTTTGTACTGTGCTTTGTCCCTTTGCCTCCACTCTAACTGCTTGAATACCAGTCTTGATGACAGTTGTTTACCTGACACTTGGACTCAGGAGGAAGCCAATCCAATAGGACTGAGCTTTCCTAAAGTGGAAACAGCTCTATTCACTTTTCCTTTCTTTTCCTTTCCCCATGATTGCTCTTTTTTGAGTTCTCCAGGATTTTGCCCGTTCTGTCTCTTTCCACTGCTATCATCAGACTTCTATCTCTGTTGGATTTCCTTTTTTCCAGACCCACTGGTTTCTCTTTTCTTTAAACTTTCTATGCTATCTAGCTAGCTAGCGTGCCCCACCCACCCCTACTGATTGGTGTTGAAGCAACAACAGTCTCTCCTCTTTGAGTTTATGGATCATAAACTATTGCATTGTTGTTTTTCATCTACCTGGGTACTAAAGCAATTGTCTGATAAGCTTCGATGCTCCCAACCTGGTTTGGATCATTTGACTATGGCTTCACATTCTTTACAATAATAAGCTCGATCGTGAAGGTCCGAGTCTCCATCCTCATTTTAGGGAATGATGTTAAATAATCCTCAGCCCCAAGGAAGGTTTGACCCCCGTTAGCTAATTTCTTATTCTTCAAAAGATGATTTTGATAAATTACATAGGTGCTTTATCTCTTCTTCTTCCTTCTTATCTAAGGATCTCAATGCTGGAATTCTCGGTAATTTCTGTTTCTATATCAGTCCCAAAGATGAACACATTCCACTGGCTCTCAGAAGCCAGACAGTAATGGACCCCAAACCCTTGCTTGTGGACCAGCTGCAGGGCTAACTAACCTTTGTTCTATTGGTTTGGTGATTGCTACCAAGACGATTTCTTTATGACTATCAAAGGACTTTGAGATGCTAATCCATAAATCAGTGAATCCAGGGACAGAGACTGGCCACTGCTTTCGGCATTGAGATTATTAGCCACTACTTTCGGCATTGAGGCAAGGAATCATGGTAGGTGACAACATGGATGTCTGCAGAAGTTTAGCTGTGAGAGGGAGTTGTGTTGATTTGAGGAGAGAGCTGGTAACTACCTGTGTTGAGATTCCGGAGAATTTGAGAAAGCAACTGCTAAGACTGTTCCCACTTATATACCAGCCAAAGTTCTTTATTTATGATGTCCTTATTCTTGTATTCTTCTCTCCTATAGGAAGTTACGGCTCATACTCGGTATAGATTATGGACCCTTTGCATGCTGGAGTTGGCTGCTGGCATAACAGGGTGGTGCCTTATTGCACTGCAGGCGCACACTCTCAGGGTATACTCCACTTTTGACTGCCATCTCTCATTTCGTGAGACAAAACGATGTCCTCTGGGTGAAAGGGACCACCATTTTCTTTCTTTCCTCAATCATTCTGATCATTTCTCTTTTTTGATCCCCGGGTTGGTTCATTTCCACCTTCTATCTATGCAATTCTTGAATCTGTTTCTTGATTTTCGAAGGTCAGGCTTGAGTTCAGAGACGGGATGGAGAGGAGGGAAAGCGAGTGATTCATTGTCTAGCTATAAGTAGTCTGACAGTGAGAAAGAGCTTAAAGAAGGAAGAATCCAGCTGACCAAACTCTCCTCTTTCACTAGGAGCAGAAGACATGACACAATCTCACACTCCAACAACAGAACATGATGCCTACGTCACACCTCTCTATCTCTCAATTGCCTATCTCCCTGGCTGGTCCTCGAGGTGCATTTAGTTGTGCAATGACTCATCAGGCCGTCAGCATGGATATTCTTTGGTAAAAAGAACAACTTGAATAAGGTTTTCTGGTTTGAAAAATATTTTGTCTTTGCTCTTCATCACAATTAACCTGCATATTTGAAAGGCTCGGAATCACAAGCATTTTGCCTTCATCAGTCAATGTTTGGTTCCTTCTCTCATTCTTCAAGAATTTCTTCATGGTCAGAATTTTCATTAACAAATTCTTGTATAGCCATCAAGTTTCACTTGGGGCGTTCTAAAGCAATGTGACCATGGCCGAGACATCTGAAGTTCTTGATCTGGTTGTTCTTCTTTTGAAGTTGAGACGCACCCCTCCTGCTCCTTTTCTTTCTTTGACTTAGAGTTAGCTTCAGCATTTTAGAGGTCTCACCCTTTGTCGCCAATTCTAAACGAGGATCTTTTAGACACCTTGAGTTGTTTCTCCACCTCGATAGACAACTTCATAGCATCTTCAAGGGAATAGAAGTGCTATAACTCCACCACCTTGGCAATTTCTTTGTTCAATCTCCAAAGAAACTGTTCAACAGTCTGCTCTTGTGGTTCATTCAAATTACAACAGTCTCAACATTTCGTTATAGTCTTCCACACTTAGATTATATTGCTTCAGCCATTATAGCTTCAAATATAGATCTTTTTATTTAAGATATGCTAAGTAGAATTTTTAGTTGAGTCTAAGTCCTATTTTTAGTCTGCATCAAGTAAGACTCTAAGTTTATTAGAGGGCTATATATACAGTCCAAGGTTGTAACAGAAAAAAAGATTTTCTATCAATAATATTCTCTTATTTTGAGTTTGTTCCCTTCCATCTTCTTTGTAGATTCAATGATCTATCATGGTGAGAAGACGGTGATCTTCTTCCTACCCCTCGTGCCTCCCCCCGCTGCATCATTAAGCTTGCCAACATGTTCAGGATAGGAACTTGAAACATACCCCCCTGCTGGTTGCTCCATGAATTATCTTTATCGATCTCTCCATGAAGGAAGGCATTTTTGACATCAAGTTACTGTAACTTTCATCCTCCACTAGCTTCCAAAGTGATCACCACTCTAACAAAAGTCATCTTCACCACAGAACTGAACGTTTCTTCATAGTCCTCTCCATATTTTTGAGAGAACCCTCAAGCAACAAGTCTTTAAATACTCCTATCTTCCTTTCACTTCAACTTGTATACCCCCATTTGCAATAAATGGGCTGCATATCCTTGGGTTTTGGAACAAGAACCCATGTCTCATTCTTGATCAGTGCTTTCATTTCTTCATTCACGACATCCTCCCATTCTTTTTGATGCCTTTAGCTTCACATAGAATGATGGTTCATTCTCATCAAGAGGACCTGCAAAGAAACATGAACGCGGAGTGACCAGTTCCCGTAACCATAGTGAACTGGTTTGACAATCTTCCTTGTGGATCTTCGTAATGGTTGCATAGTCACCATCTTTTGGTGCTCATGAACTTCATGATTATTTCTGCTCTCCCTTTCACCATTCTCTGCAATTGGTGAAATAGATGAAATTATTGAAGGACTAGGAGAATTTGAAGATATTGGAAGAGTTGTCTCCATCATTGGTACATCAACATTAGTGTTTCCACCTACACCAAGAGATGTTTTGAGAAAAATAGGAGGAAGACATTTCATCAAACACCACATCCCTTGAAACTACATATATATGAGTCTTGGGATCCATGCACTTCCATCTTTTTTTCTTTCATCATATCCAACAAAATATGCATTTATTGGCTTTGGCATCCAAATTGCTTCTCTTGGAAGAGCCAAAAACTTTGAAGTTCTTCACATTAGGCTTCTCTCCCCACATCTACTCATATAGGGACTTCATATTGGTTGGATTAAGAGGAAGTCGATTGATGACAAAAGCTGCACAAGCCATACTCTCTGCCCACAAGGCTTTAGGTAAGTTTCTTGCGTTCAACCAACATTTGGAAGTCCCCATAAGACGATGAATCTCTTTGCCACCTTATTTTGTTCTAGAGTTTATGCACAAGATAATTCCCTTTTGATGCCATGCTCTTGACAGAAAGAGTAGAATTTATTTGATGTGAATTCTCCCCCATTGTCAGTTCTAAACCTTCATATCTTCCGATGAACACCTACCAACAGTCATATTAAACTCTTTGAATTTGGAGAAGACCTCAGACTTCTCTTTCACAAAATATACTCGAGTAAAAACCTGGTAAAATCAACAACAAAAAACAACATATAAAGAGAGCCAAAATATGAAGGTGTGGTACATGGTCCGATCAAGTCACTATGGGCCCACTCCAAAGGTGCTTTGCTTCTTGATGTGAGTGATTTGTCGAATGGAAGGAGATGTGCCTTTTCATATTGACAGCCTTCACAAACATTGCCACAACCAAGAGAAGTAATGTTGGGCAATCCATTAACCAATTTCTTTACCACCATTGCTTCTAACTTTTTCATATTGAAATAACCCAACGGAGCACGCCAAATAGAATCACCTTCATTTGTGTTCATCCTATCAATGTAAGTAGTAGGGACCTGACAAAACAAAGAGATCTTTTAATTCTCTTACAAACATACTTATGTCCGCCTTCAAGTGAGAAATATTCTGGAGAAACTTCACATCTTTGGGGCCAAACAGGACATAGTGGCCAACATCCACAACATTAGCCACCGAAAAGACATTCTTCTTCATCCCAGGAGCCTGATAGACAGTCTTGAGAGTAAGAGGATCACCGCCATTGCTTTGTAGAGTTATGATGCCCTCTTTCTCTATTGGACTGTTGAATATGTGAGAACTTTGAGTCATTGCCGATAAGGTGATGTCCGCAACTAGAATCCATGATTCATTCTTCATCAAAGTTGATGGATGCCAAGGCATCCACTGATGTGGTATCTGCAATGAAAATATTTACCACTCCAATCTTCACATCTTTTAAAACATCCTCATTCCCAGCAATATTTCCACTCCTCAACTTAGCACGACAATTCCATTTAACATGTCCTAGCTTACCACATCTGAAACATTTTATGACTTTTTTCTTTTCAGTGTCATTTTCAATAGGTGCCTCATATTTTTTTTTCTTTTCATTATCTTTGTCCTCCTTCTTTTTCTGAAATTTTTTCTTGCTAGAAAATAAAACATCATTATCATTAGTGTGAAGAGAAGAACTTCATGCCATTTGTTTTGCCAAGGAATCTTGAGAAGCAAGGAGGCTCCCAAATTCCACCAATGAAGGCTGTTTCTCCCTATCCTGAATAGAAGTAACATAAGAATGATGTAATGCTTCTTACGTGCCTTTGAGATTGGCTCCTTTGGCTCCCAGACTGAAATTTCTGAGCACCTTGCTTTGTATTAGCTAACTCATCGTCTACCATTGTGATGTAGGACACTCAAATGAAGTTCAAGAATATCAAAAGAAGCTAATTCAGAAGTCAAGGGGCCATGACAAATGATTTGATTCACTCTTCTATTTAAACTTAGGATTTACCTTACTTAGTACCTTTCTATGTTTAAAATTCTCTTTATTATGATGTCTTAGGTCTTATTCTCGGATTCCACCAACACAAGACCAATTTTGGACTGAATCCTATTCAGTTTAGGACTTGGGAAGGATGAATCTTTATTTAGGATTTTATTTTCGTAGGTTAACTTATTTAAAACTTCTACCAACCCAATTAATGGGTTTAAACTGAGTTATATTCAGTTTAGGACTCGAGAAGCCAGAAACTTACTCAAATTGGATTTCTAGTATTTGTATAAATAGGCCTTCAGTCCTATGGACGGGGGACAACTTTTATTCTCAATAAAGTTCTACTTTAGTGAATTTTCTCTCTTCCTTGTGGATTCAAGGAGTTCTTAACAGAGGCAACGGTGTTTTCCTCGTCTACCACGCTTGTTGCTACGTCAAGTGGTATCTGAGTGAGGCTCTCCTTGCTTAATGTCTAACGACGACGCAACCAGCAGCAACCCTAGGGACGGTGCTCCTATGGGTAATCACATCAGCTGTGAGTATTTTGATTCGACCATGGAGGTAATCCCAAACTCACTTGCAAGGTTGATGCTGAGGATGGATCAACTTGAAGGCCTGAATCAACCACGTCGACGGATTGATGAAGTGACTCGCGATCCAATTGGTCGAGGAAAGGCTCCGCAAGTGAATCCAAAGGGTCTACAAATCCTTGAAAATTCCAGCGACAAAGAAGTTGAAGACATCCTTCGCCGACCAGTTTCTGAGCATGATAGATGTCATGATTTTCGCTTGAAGATTGATCTCCCATCTTTCAATGGCCAACTTCAGATTGAAGATTTTCTCGATTGGCTTGCTGAAGTGGAATGGTTCTTCGACTACATGGAGATTCCAGATTCGAAGAAAGTGAAGCTTGTTGCTTACCAACTCAAGGGGGCTGCATCAGCATGGTGGGAAACGCATCCAATTGGAAAGGACACGCCAAAATAAAGCTCCAATTCGAGCATGGCCACGGATGAAGGCTCTTCTCGAAAAGCAATTCCTTCCCATAGATTATGACCAGGTACTCTTTCAGCAATATCAAAATTGTCGACAGGGTAATCGCAGTGTAAAGGCATATGCTGAGGAGTTCTATCACCTATCAGCACGTAATAATCTAATAGAGACTGAATCTCATCAAGTGGCAAGATTCATCGGTGGGCTACGCACAACCATCCAAGATAGGATTTCTTTACAACCTATTTGGACGGTTAATGAGGCTGTGAGGAGTGCAACTCATGTGGAGTCCCAATTGGAGCGACCTATCATCAGAAATCAGGTGGGGAGAACCATTGGTGAGAATTCAAAAGGAGCACAATCTATTCCTAATAGAGGTGCAGCTACACAACCTTCTCAACCTCCCACACAAGTGAGTCTTGAAGCTAGACCTACAAGGCCAGCAGAAAATGCCACATCAGCAAAGAACCCAAGTTCAAATCCTGATCTAAAGTGCTATCGTTGTGGAAAATTTGGACATCGTTCTAATGTTTGTCCAGCACGACAACCTGTGAACTTGGCTATTGAAGATAATTTTGTTGCTGACAATTTCCATGACTCAAAAGATGATGACCTAGCTTGTGATCAAGAAAACTATGAAGATGGAATATTCGAGAAGCCTGATGGTGAACGGTCATCTTTAGTAGTTCGAAATCTGATGTACATCCCAAAGCAAGAGGAAAACCTACAACGTCACAATATCTTTCGCACTCGATGCACAGTAAATGGCAAGATCTGTGACATGATTATTGATGGGGAAAGTAGTGAAAACATCATCTCCAAGACTATGGTTGATAAGCTTCAATTGAAGACAGAATCACATCCTTCTCCCTACAAGATCGGCTGGATTAAAAAGGTTGGTGAAACCAAGGTAACTGAACGGTGTCAAATTTGTTTTTTCATTGGAAAATTCTACAAGGATGAGGTAACCTGTGATGTTGTGGAGATGAATGCATGCCATATTCTTCTTGGCAGACCTTGGCAATTTGATAGAGATTCTACACATCGTGGGCGAGACAATCGCTACATCTTCTTCAAAGATGGAAAGAAAATTATCCTTACCCCCATTGGCGAAGAGTGTCGACCCAAAAGTTTACAAGAGGAGGGTCACTCCTTCCTGATTGTGCAAAATTTTATAAACGAGGCTAAAGAGACATCCCAAATATTTGTTGTGATTGAGAAAGGAATGGAGACAATGCCCACTGAAGCTCCAAAAGGCTTGCAACCCTTCCTAGATGAATTCAAGGAAATCATGCCCGATGATCTTCCTGATGAACTACCCCCAATGAGAGATATTCAGCACCACATTGACCTTGTTCCTGGAGCGAGTTTACCAAATCTGCCCCACTACAGAATGAGTCCAAAAGAGTCACAAATTTTACAAGACAAGGTTGAGGAGTTGATCAGAAAAGGAATGGTCAGAGTCAGCATGAGCCCATGTGCAGTTCCAGCCTTATTGACACCTAAGAAAGACGGAAGTTGGCGGATGTATGTAGATAGTCGAGCTATCAACCGAATCACGGTAAAGTATAGATTCCCAATTCCTCGCTTAGAGGACATGTTGGACATGTTGGAAGGGTCAAAGGTTTTCTCCAAGATAGATTTGAGGAGTGGATACCATCAAATCAGAATTAGACCCGGTGATGAATGGAAAACTGCTTTCAAAACAAAAGAAGGACTTTATGAGTGGCTTGTTATGCCTTTTGGACTCTCAAATGCACCAAGTACCTTCATGCGATTGATGAATCAGGTACTCAAACCTTTCATTGGTCATTTTGTTGTTGTTTACTTTGATGCTATCCTGGTGTACAGTCATAATGGACGAAGAACATAAAATGCATCTAACAGAAGTATTTACTGTGCTGAAAAAGGAGAAGTTGTACATCAACTCAAAGAAATGCCATTTTATGACTGACCACTTGGTGTTCTTGGGTTTCGTTGTAAGTGCTGAAGGCATTCATGTTGATGAAGAAAGGTAAAAGCTATTAAGGAGGACTGGCCTATACCCTAGAAGTGTTCAGAAGTTTAGAAGCTTCCATGGTCTGGCGACATTCTATCAGAGGTTTGTCAAAAACTTTAGTTCCATTATGGCACCAATAACTGAATGTTTGAAGCAACGCAAGTTCTCTTGGACTCAAGAAGCTAATAGATGCTTCGAGTTGATTAAGGAGAAGTTATCTACTGCACCTATTTTTGCATTGCCTAGCTTCGAGAAGTTATTTGAGGTAGATTGTGATGCTTCGTACATAGGCATTGGAGCCGTTCTATCTCAGGAAGGAAGACCAATAGCTTTCTATAGTGAAAAGTTGAGTGAAGCTCGAAAGAAGTGGTTAACATATGAGCTGGAATTTTATGCTGTTGTACAAGCAGTTCGTCATTGGAAGCACTATCTAATTCAACGAGAGTTCATTCTATATACTGACCACCAAGCTTTGAAATTCATTGATAGCCAGAAGGACTTGAATTGCATGCATGGTCGATGGTCGTCATTCTTACAGCAATACACCTATGTATTGAAACACAAATCTGGACAACAAAATAAGGTGGCAGATGCTTTGAGCCGTAGAGCAGCCTTGATGGTAACTATAAGCAACGAAGTTGAAGGGTTTGATTATTTGAAGGAATTGTTTGCTGAAGATGAAGATTTTAAAGAGGGGTATAGAAAGTGCCAAGCAGGACAAAAAACTGATTTATATCTCCATGAAGGTTTTCTCTTTAAGGGTTCTCGTCTTTGCATTCCAAGGTGCTCCTTGAGAGAAAAGGTGGTGAAAGAGTTGCATAGCAGTGGCTTAGCAGGTCATCTTGGGCGTGACAAGAGCATTGCACTAGTGGAAGAGTGCTACTACTAGCCATAACTTAAAAGGAATGTTGGTTGCTTTGTACAAAGATGCTATGTATGCCAAACAGCCAAGGGAAGCTCTCAAAACACTGGCCTTTATACCCCATTGCCTGTGCCAAATGCCCCATGGGAGGATCTATCGATGGACTTTGTTTTGGGCCTCCCCAGGACTCAACAAGGCTTAGATTCAATATTTGTTGTTGTCGACAGATTTCCAAGATGGCACACTTCATTCCATGTAAGAAAACAGCAGATGCAACAAGGGTGGCTAATCTATTCTTTCAAGAGATTGTAAGGCTACATGGAGTGCCAAAGACTATCACTTCTGATCGTGACACAAAATTTCTAAGTCACTTTTTTGGAAGACATTGTGGAAGCGATTTGATACGTCTCTACAATTTAGTAGTGCTTATCATCCACAAACAGATGGACAAACTGAAGTGGTGAATCGAACACTTGTAAACATCATTCGGTGTCTTGCACGAGACAAACCAAAGCAGTGGGACTATGCCCTCGCACAAGCTGAATTTGCTTTCAATAACATGAAGAACAGGTCCACGGGAAAATCGCCATTTGAAAATTGTCAATGGAAGAACACCAAAACACCCGCTGGATTTGGTGGTGTTGCCCAAATTACCAGGAACAAGCATAGCTGCAGACAATATGGCGGAGAGAATTATTGAAGTGCATACTGAGGTAAAGAAGAAATTAGAAGAATCCAATGCCAAATACAAAATTAAAGCGGACATTCATAAGCGTTCAAAAGAGTTTCAAGAAGGAGATCTGGTGATGGTGCACTTGAGGAAGGAACGGTTTCCAGGTGGAACTTACAACAAACTGAAACAGAAGAAAATTGGGCCACTGAAGATACTGAGAAAGATAAACAACAATGCCTATGTCATCGACCTCCCGAAGGATTTGGGGATCTCAAACACTTTTAATATTCAAGATTTGTTTGACTACTATGCACCTGAGGACTGCACATTACGACAAAGTAACTCGAGGACGAGTTCTTTACAAGAAGGGGACACTGATGTAGGACACGCAAAGGAAGTTCAAGAATATCAAAAGAAGCTAATTCAGAAGTCAAGGGGCCATGACAAATGATTTGATTCACTCTTCTATTTAAACTTAGGATTTACCTTACTTAGTACCTTTCTAGGTTTAAAATTCTCTTTATTATGATGTCTTAGGTCTTATTCTCGGATTCCACCAACCCAATTTTGGACTGAATCCTATTCAGTTTAGGACTTGGGAAGGATGAATCTTTATTTAGGATTTTATTTTCGTAGGTTAACTTATTTAGAACTTCTACCAACCCAATTAATGGGTTTAAACTGAGTTATATTCAGTTTAGAGGACTTGGAAAGCCAGAAACTTACTCAAATTGGATTTCTGGTATTTGTATAAATAGGCCTTCAGTCCTATGGACGGGAGACAACTTTTATTCTCAATAAAGTTCTACTTTAGTGAATTTTCTCTCTTCCTTGTGGATTCAAGGAGTTCTTAACAGAGGCAACGGTGTTTTCCTCGTCTACCACGCTTGTTGCTACGTCATAATTCTACTTAACATATCTTAAATAAAGATATAAAAATCCTATTCCTTATTGGGCTAGGACTGTTATTGACTTGGACTGATAAATAAATCCTAATTTTGATCAACATAAAGTCCGAATTATCCAAAATAGTAAATAAGAGACTTGTAGGAATCGATCTCAGCTTTCCAACGGATAGTTATTTGCTGAATTTGGATCAATAACTTAGGAGATATGGCCTTTGGACTGTAGCTGTACGAATCTTGACGGATCCTTATTGGAGTTGGAATTCAACTTGGACTGGATCTCTAATTTTACTGTGAAAAAGATGTAGTTGTCCTACATCACTTCGTCTGTTGATCTCCAAGACATCGGACCGCGAGCCTCTTCGACGATCAATTGATGAACTTGGTTCTTAGTTTCAATCTGTTTCAAAGCTTCATACTTCCTAGTGATAGAAGCAAGAAAATTTTGTTTAATCAAATCTCGAATTTGATAATCTCCTAGATCACTGTCCATGGAGTTGTTGCCACCAACTACGATCAATGGAGTTGAGCTCAAGAACAACGTTGCTCTGATACCACTTGATGCAGCGGGAAGAGGGGGCACGAGGGGTCGGAGAAAGAGCACCGTCTTCTCTTGATGCAGAGGGAGGAAGCACGAGAGATAGGGAGAAGATCACCGTCTTCACTTGATGCCGCGGGAGGAAGGCATGAGGAATAGGGAGAAGATCACCGTCTTCTCGCAATGATAGATCCGCTTGATGTAGCCGGAGGGGGCACAAGGGATAGGAAGAAGATCACGTCTTCTCACCACGATAGATCCTTGAATCCACAAGGAAGATAAAAAGGGAACAAACCCAAAATAAGAGAATATTATTGATAGAAAAGTCTTCTTCCTTTTGTTACAACCTTGGGCTGTATATATAGCCCTCTGATAAACTTAGAGTCCTACTTGGTATAGACTAAAAATAGGACTTAGACTCTACTAAGAATTCTACTTAACATATCTTAAATAAAGATATATAAATCCTATTCCTTATTGGGCTAGGACTGTTATTGACTCGGACTGATAAATAAATCCTAATTTTGATCAATATAAAATCCGAATTATCCAAAATAGTAAATAAGAGACTTGTAGGAATCGATCTCAGCTTTCCAACGGATAGTTATTTGCTGAATTTGGATCAATATCTTAGGAGATATGGCCTTTGGACTGTAGCTATACGAATCTTGACGGATCCTGATTGGAGTTGGAATTCAACTTGGACTGGATCTCTAATTTTACTGTGAAAAAAGATGTAGTTGTCCTACATCACTTCCTTGTGGATTCAAGGAGTTCTTAATAGAGGCAATGGTGTTTTTCTCGTCTACCACGCTTGTTGCTATGTCAAGTGGTATCAAAGCGAGGCTCTCCTTGCTTAATGTTTGACAACGACGCAACCAGCAGCAACCCTAGAGACGGTGCTCCTGTTAGTAATCACATCAGCCGTGAGTATTTTGATTCAACCATGGAGGCAATCCAAAACTCACTTGCAAGCTTGATGCTGAGGATGGATCAACTTGAAGGCTTGAATCAACCACGTCGACGGATTGATGAAGTGACTCGCGATCCAATTGGTTGAGGAAAGGCTCTGCAAGTGAATCTGAAGGGTTTACAAATTCTTGAAAACTCCAGTGACAAGGAAATTGAAGACATCCTTCATCGACCAGTTTCTGAGCATGATAGACGTCATGATTTTCGCTTGAAGATTGATCTCCCATTTTTACTTGAAGACTTGAATCAACCACGTCGACGGATCGATGAAGTGACTCGCGATCAAATTGGTTGAGGAAAAGGCTTTGCAAGTGAATCTGAAGGGTTTACAAATCCTTGAAACACCAGTGATGAGGAAATTGAAGACATCCTTCATCGACCAGTTTCTGAGCATGATAGACGTCATGTGTGTGTAACTCCGCCGGTTATCCGGGACTCCCGGCGGTTCTCTCGCGGAAACTCAGCGCTTTTTGCGGATTTCGAGTGGAGAACAACAAGAAATAAGAAAGAGATATGGAAAACTCTCAGATTCTTATTGCTCTGGATCTCACAAATTCATCCAGGATTCATATCTTACAATGGGACTGCCACCCCCTTTATATAGAGGGCGGGCTGAGCTCATGACGTAAGTGCTTACATCATTCTGCTACAGTGCGCGCTACAGTGCTACAGTGTACTTACTACAGTGTACAGTGTACAGTGTTCTGCTACAGTGCGCACCGCCCTATGCACAGTGTTCTACAGTGAACACCGCCCCTACGTACAGTGGTCACCGTCCTATGCACAGTAACCCTATACTAGAGTACAAAATACGACAGTGACAGCTGTCCTACAGTGACAGCTGCCGTACGACTACAGTAGTTACAGTGACAGCTGTCTGTACGGCTACAGTAGCTACAGTGTAGCTACAGTGTTTTATTCTCTGCACACCTTCCCACCACGCTCCGCTTGCTTAGTCGTGGCGGTTACTTGCTACTGGTACTAGGGCCTTTTCCCCCCACCGCGCTTCCGCAGGTGTATGGATAGAGGAAGGTTGCTGGTGCGGGAGATAGCATCTTGGACTGATTGGGTAGCATTCTGCAGCTGCTGGTTGATGCGTTCGATGGCAGGGAACCATGTTGCCCAGAACTGGTCCTGAGTGCTCAGTCTCCTGCACTCCTGCATCTTGATTGTGTGTAGGGCGTAAAGTTCTTGCAATGCCATGATTGCTGCAGTTGCTGTTGTAGGTTTGAGTTGGTCACTTTGTTTAGTGATTCCTGCAAGTGGAGTATCATCTTTGTCAATTGTTGCTGCGCCTGTTCCGTTGGTGCTGCTTGAACCTCCTGAAATGCTAGTGCCGTAAGTCCTAGTGCGTCGCTGTCTTTTTCGTCCGGCCATCCTGCACATACTAAAGAAGATAGTAAACAGGACAAGGCATCAGCTAGCTGATTGTCCTTGCCGTCGATATGCTCGAAGTGCACTGGGATGCCGATCCCTGTTATATAATCTGTGAAAGCAATCCACCGGACTCTAGATGGCTTGTGATTGGGAGACTTGTTGAAGAAGCTGATGATTGCTTGACAGTCTGTCCTGATAGTGAGCTCCTTCTTATCCAAGTAGTAGATTTTTAAGGCTTCCAGGGAATGCATGACAGCGTATATCTCCGCGTCTATGGTGGACTTGAGCGGATTGAATTTACCACTGGCGTAGGCGCATACGCGCTCAGTGGATTTTGGGTCGTGCTTGTACGGCTTCCACTTGCATATGCCTCCCCATCCCTCCATGCATCCGTCAGTCTCCAGGATGAGGTAGCTTTCTGTAGGGGGTACTTCGAGATCAGGCAATTGCTGTACCAGCTGTTTGATCTGCTCGACCAAGGCCCAGTCCTGTTGGTTCATTCGTCTTTCTCCAGTTGGGCTGGTTTTGGCGTACAGTGGGCTGAGTAGCTTGCCTAGATTTGGGATATAGTTCCTGGCATAGTTTAGGATTCCAAGCCAGGAGCGAAGCCCCTTTAGAGTCATCAATGACTTATTTTGTACTTCGGTAATCCTTTTGATGATGTGTGGTTGCAGCTTAATCTTTTGATTACCGATAATTGCGCCAAGGAATTCCACCTCGGCCACTGCGATCTTCATTTTGGTGGGGCTTAGAACAAGCCCATGTTCTTCACAAATGCTCAACATGATGTTGAGATGCTTTGCATGCTCTTCCTCTGTCTGGGAGAAGACCAGGATGTCGTCGATGTAAACGGCGATGAAGTCTTCCGTCCCTTGAAAGCAGGAGTCCATTTTCCAAAGGGAAAATGGAGGGAGCATTCTTTAATCCTAATGGCATGACTAGCCATTCGTATAGTCCCGTCGGGACCCAGAAGGCGGTCCACTCTATTGAATCCGGGTGCATGGCCACCTGATGAAAGCCACTTTTCAAATCAAATTTAGAATAGACTTTACTGTGGCTTACCCTCCTTAGGATTGTATTTATCCCCGGAAGGCTGTACTGGTCTTTATTTGTAAGGTCGTTGAGGCGTTTGTAGTTGAAGACCAGTCTCTCCTTGCCCTTCTCCTCCTTCCCGGTGTCTGGGTCAACTGTTGTGCCAGAGTTGACTATGAAGGCTATTGTTCTATGTCGGCTTTTGCTCGGCCTGATGACCCCTGTGCTGAGCAGGGCTTCTATATGCCGCTTGAATGTGTCTTGTAACTGCGGCGTGACGTGCTTCAGTGGTCTGTCTTCTATGATAAAATCTGGATTTTTTATATCCAGATGGCAGATTACATTATTTTTTGCCCAATGCTTGAGCGGGTCTTCCCCAATGAATCCCGCTTCCTTGAGCCTTGTGATTATGGGCTGGAATTTACGTAGGAAGGATTCCCTGCTGATACCGACGTTGTAGTACACTGACTGCTGGATGTCAATGTACTCGTCTTCCTCCAATTCCAGCTCCTCGACTGCGGCTGCCACTGATGCTGTAGGGGAGGTGCTGATAACAGTTAAGTTTTTGTAAAAGGTAACAATGTTACCTTCAATCCTGACCCCTCCTTGCATGGCCTTGATGAAGTTGCATCCAATGATCATCTGGATGCCATCACCTAACTCCATCTTGAAGCTATATGTGTAGGGGATTTTGAAGCTATTATCCCCAATATGCATTTTTCCTCCTTTCAGCTTCTTGCTAGCAGTTTGCTTTGAGTTTATTCCACTAAAGTGCACAATGAAGCTGTTCGCTTCCAATGCCTCTGGTGGTACTGACGCTTCATCTATACAACACGTTGTGGCTCCAGTGTCTAGTATCGCCCTTACCCGAATCCTGGGGATGTTAGGCAATTCCAATTCCACAAGCATGTTATAAAGCATGTTTTTTACCAGCTTCGGTCCTGATGCTGGTTGGGCTGACCCTTCTGTTGCTGCCTTGTAGACAGTTTCTTGGAGCAAGACGCTCGTGTACTCTTCTTCTTCTTCGGCCTCCTTTCCTTTGCCACGCTCTTCATCTTTCTTGCCAAGTTCTTCATAATCTTCTCGTAGGTTCTTTTCCAGTTCTAGCTCCTGAGCCTTTTTCTTGTAGTATGCTACCTCCTTTTGCAGTCTCTCAATCTCCCCTTCACACCACGTAACGTAGTGTTGCTGCTCCTGTAGCAGCTTCTGGGAAGGAAATGGTGCAGGCGGGGCTGGTGTAACTGGGACCTCCGTCTTGAAATAGTACGGCCTGCACAAATTGCAGGCTGTAATTTTGCAATTGGGACAGTGTATTCTTGCCCTCTCCATGGTCTGGCGTCGGCAACACAAGCACCTCTCCTCTTGTGGTTGCACAACACTGTTATGTTGCCAAGAGTGCATACAGTTTTCCTGGGAGGCAAGTAATGATACCTAAGGGTGATATCCACCTTCAATTTCGCCCAATACGTAAGTGGCTTCTTCCTGCGGGAGCTGGCCTGGGGAACTGGTGGACTCAGCAGGTTCCTCTTCTTCGTTATCTGGGTATTCGTCCCATTTTATTGGGTAGTCCAAGTCTCCTGCTAAGAATTCCTGGTTCAGAAGCCGATGAAAATAACTTTCATCATCGCTCTCCTCCTCCTCGTGTTGGTGGTAGCTCTCCTCCTGAGGAGCAAGTTGTTGCTCCAAGGTATGCTGTGGGGTGCTCCGCCCCATGAGGAACTGGCCCACCCTTCTTGTTGCTTGCTGGGCGGTGTGAAGGCGCCGATGAGTTCTCCTGTATCCTCGAATCTGGTCTTCGAAGAGTGGAGACGATGTTGACGGTTGTTCCAAGGCCAACTGGATGTTCGGCCTTGACGTCATTCGCCTTCAAGCTTCTCCTGCTCCTCCTTGAGTATGTCGAAAGGGTTTTTGAAAACCCTTAGGCTTCCTTGGGCCTCCTGCGGCCTCTGGGTGATGCCGCTTTGCTCTAGCTGAAAAAGAAGCCTTTTTACCTGAGCAAGTTCTTCAGTGGTGTGTAAAGATAGTGCGAGACTATCCTTCTCTGGTTGCCAAAGTAGCCTGGTTGCTTCAAGTGCAAGTTCCCTGGCGTCTTGTTGTGTGAAAGTTCTACTGTCAAGTATGACAGTTGTCCGGGACTCCCGGCGGTTCTCTCGCGGAAACTCAGCGCTTTTTGCGGATTTCGAGTGGAGAACAACAAGAAATAAGAAAGAGATATGGAAAACTCTCAGATTCTTATTGCTCTGGATCTCACAAATTCATCCAGGATTCATATCTTACAATGGGACTGCCGCCCCCTTTATATAGAGGGCGGGCTGAGCTCATGACGTAAGCGCTTACGTCATGCTACAGTGCGCACTACAGTGCTACAGTGTACTTGCTACAGTGTACAGTGTACCTGCTACAGATATAAATCCAATTCCTTATTGGGCTAGGACTGTTATTGACTCGGACTGATAAATAAATCCTAATTTTGATCAATATAAAATCCGAGTTATCCAAAATAGTAAATAAGAGACTTGTAGGAATCGATCTCAGCTTTCCAACGGATAGTTATTTGCTAAATTTGGATCAATATCTTAGGAGATATGGCCTTTGGACTGTAGCTATACGAATCTTGACGGATCCTGATTGGAGTTGGAATTCAACTTGGACTGGATCTCTAATTTTACTGTGAAAAAAGATGTAGTTGTCCTACATCAGACCCCTCCACTTGTAAAAGACTTGTCCTCAAGTCAAAGATTGGAGTCTCCGTTGGTGCAGTTGTGCTCCCCTTGAACTCTTTCCAACATAAAACTTGATGATGTAAACCAATAAGATTTCTTCGAGTAACATCTTCAGCACTTTGATTTCCTATTTTCCTTCGACACAACCACTTGAACTTTTGCAGGATTCCTTTTGACCTTATTTGAAATAAATTTTTTGTACACACCAACTTATGATTTGTTCTCATGCAATGAAAGTATTCTTCGCAAGTTTGCTGACAATTGCCACAATAATTTGGATATGCCATTGCAAATTTTGAATCTTGCATAGTGATAACTCCTGTAGAAATTTTCTCTAGTTGTTCAAGAGAGTTGGCTTTTGATGACTTCAAAGAATAATCTTGACTAGCACAGTCAATATTTTCACAAGTAGAAAACTCTTTCTTGCAGCCTTCAAGATTGTCAACTGATTCATATGAATTCTCATAGATAGTATCTTGAAAATTTTCTGTAACATCCAAAGCTACTTTTGTATGATCTTCTAATTCATCAAAGAAAGAATCTTTGGGGCTCTCAATAAATTCTTCACTAGTTTGTTTGTCTTCCACACGATCCACAGCCTCTTCTTTGACTTGATAATTCAATACTAGAGGAAAGTTACTAAGATGTGGAATTAATACCTCATGGTTGTCTCCATTGATTTCAATGCCAGAAGCCTTCGGATGAGAGATCTGTTTTACCTGATTTTGATCCCCTTTTGAGAACTTTATATTGAATAGTTTAAGCATCTTCAGCCATGAGCGAATTTTTGGTTTGCCTTCACGTGTTCTTTGGACTTGAATTTGCTCCCACCAAGATGAAGCATAACCATCAAGCTTGTATTCAACAATTTTCACCTTCTTCTCTTCAGGAATCTCCATAAACTTAAAGAATTTCTCAACTTTATCGATCCAAATAAATAAATTCTCATAGCCATGAAAGTATGGAATATTCACCTCACCATGGTTTTGGTTTTCCTGAATAGCTTCGTCTGTTGATCTCCAAGACATCGGACCGCGAGCCTCTTCGACGATCAATTGATGAACTTGGTTCTTAGTTTCAATCTGTTTCAAAGCTTCATACTTCCTAGTGATAGAAGCAAGAAAATTTTGTTTAATCAAATCTCGAATTTGATAATCTCCTAGATCACTGTCCATGGAGTTGTTGCCACCAACTACGATCAATGGAGTTGAGCTCAAGAACAACGTTGCTCTGGTACCACTTGATGCAGCGGGAAGAGGGGGCACGAGGGGTCGGAGAAAGAGCACCGTCTTCTCTTGATGCAGAGGGAGGAAGCACGAGAGATAGGGAGAAGATCACCGTCTTTACTTGATGCAACCGGAGGAAGGCATGAGGAATAGGGTGAAGATCACCGTCTTCTCGCAATGATAGATCCGCTTGATGTAGCCGGAGGGGGCACAAGGGATAGGAAGAAGATCACCGTCTTCTCAACCACGATAGATCCTTGAATCCACAAGGAAGATAAAAAGGGAACAAACCCAAAATAAGAGAATATTATTGATAGAAAAGTCTTCCTCCTTTGTTACAACCTTGGGCTGTATATATAGCCCTCTGATAAACTTAGAGTCCTACTTGGTATAGACTAAAAATAGGACTTAGACTCTACTAAGAATTCTACTTAACATATCTTAAATAAAGATATATAAATCCTATTCCCTATTGGGCTAGGACTGTTATTGACTCGGACTGATAAATAAATCCTAATTTTGATCAATATAAAATCCGAGTTATCCAAAATAGTAAATAAGAGACTTGTAGGAATCGATCTCAGCTTTCCAACGGATTGTTATTTGCTGAATTTGGATCAATATCTTAGGAGATATGGCCTTTGGACTGTAGCTATACGAATCTTGACGGATCCTGATTGGAGTTGGAATTCAAACTTGGACTGGATCTCTAATTTTACTGTGAAAAAAGATGTAGTTGTCCTACATCACTTCCTTGTGGATTCAAGGAGTTCTTAATAGAGGCAATGGTGTTTTCCTCGTCTACCACGCTTGTTGCTATGTCAAGTGGTATCAAAGCGAGGCTCTCCTTGCTTAATGTTTAACGACGACGCAACCAGCAGCAACCCTAGAGACGGTGCTCTTGTGAGTAATCACATCAGCCGTGAGTATTTTGATTCAACCATGGAGGCAATCCAAAACTCACTTGCAAGCTTGATGCTGAGGATGGATCAACTTGAAGGCTTGAATCAACCACGTCGACGGATCGATGAAGTGACTCGCGATCCAATTGGTTGAGGAAAGGCTCTGCAAGTGAATCTGAAGGGTTTACAAATTCTTGAAAACTCCAGTGACAAGGAAATTGAAGACATCCTTCATCGACCAGTTTCTGAGCATGATAGACATCATGATTTTCGCTTGAAGATTGATCTCCCATTTTTACTTGAAGACTTGAATCAACCACGTCGACGGATCGATGAAGTGACTCGCGATCAAATTGGTTGAGGAAAAGGCTTTGCAAGTGAATCTGAAGGGTTTACAAATCCTTGAAAACACCAGTGATGAGGAAATTGAAGACATCCTTCATCGACCAGTTTCTGAGCATGATAGACGTCATGATTTTCGCTTGAAGATTGATCTCCCATTTTTCAATGGTCAATTTCAGATCGAAGATTTTCTCTATTGGCTTGCTAAAGTGGAATGGTTCTTCGACTACATGGAGATTCCAGATTCGAAGAAAGTGAAACTTGTTGCTTACCGACTCAAGGGGGGTGCATCAGCATGGTGGGAGTGCATCCAATTGGAAAGAACACGCCAAAAGAAAGCTCCAATTCGAGCATGGCCACGGATGAAGGCTCTTCTCAAAAAGCAATTTCTTTTCATAGATTATGACCAGGTACTCTTTCAACAATATCAAAATTGTCGATAGGGTAATCATAGTGTGAAGGCATATGATGATGAGTTCTATCACCTATCAGCACGTAATAATCTAGTAGAGACTGAATCTCATCAAGTAGCAAGATTCATCGGTGGGCTACGCAGAATCATTCAAGATAGGATTTCCTTGCAACCTATTTGGACGGTTAATGAGGCTGTGAGGAGTGCAACTCGTGTGGAGTCCCAATTGGAGTGACCTGTCATCAAAAATCAGGTGGCGAGAAGAACAATTGGTGAGAATTTAAAAGGAGCACAATCTATTTCTAATAGAGGTGCAGCTACACAACCTCCTTAACCTCCCACACAAGTGAGTCTTGAAGCTAGACCTACAAGGCCATCAAGAAACGCCACATTAGTAAAGGACCTAACTTCAAATCCTAATCTAAAGTGCTATCGCTGCAGAAAATTTGGACATTGTTCTAATGTTTGTCCAGAATGACAACCTGTGAATCTGGCTATTGAAGATAATTTTGTGGCTGATGATTTACATGACTCAAAATATGATGACCTAACTTGTGATCAAGAAAACTATGAAGATGGAATATTCGAGGAGCCTGATGGTGAAAGGTCATCTTTAGTAGTTCGGAATCTGATGTACATCCCAAAGCAAGAGGAAAACCTACAACGTCACAATATCTTCCGCACTCGATGCATAGTAAATGGCAAGATCTGTGATATGATTATTGATGGGGGAAGCAGTGAAAACATCATCTCCAAGACTATGGTCGACAAGCTTCAATTGAAAATGGAATCACATCCCTCTTCCTACAAGATCGGCTGGATTAAAAAGGTTGGTGAAACCAAGGTAACTGAACGGTGTCAAATTTATTTTTCCATTGGAAAATTCTACAAGGATGAGGTAACCTGTGATGTTGTGGAGATGGACCCATGTCATATTCTTCTTGGCAGACCTTGGCAATTTGATAGAGATTCTACACATCGTGGGCGAGACAATCGCTACATCTTCTTCAAAGATGGAAAGAAAATTATTCTTACCCCCATTGGCGAAGAGCGTCGACCCAAAAGTTTACAAGAGGAGGGTCACTCCTTCCTGATTGTGCAAAATTTTTATAAACGAGACTACAGAGACAGCTCAAATATTTGTTATGATTGAGAAAGGAATGGCGACAATGCCCATTGAAGCTCCAAAAGACTTGCAACCCTTCCTAGATGAATTCAAGGAAATCATGTCCGATGATCTTCCTGATGAACTACCCCCAATGAGAGATATTCAGCACCACATTGACCTTATTACTGGAGCGAGTTTACCAAATCTGCCCCACTAAGAATGAGTCCAAAAAAGTTACAAATTTTACAAGACAAGGTTGAAGAGTTGATAATAAAAGGAATGGTCAGAGTCAGCATGAGCCCATGTGCAGTTCCAACCTTATTGACACCTAAGAAAGATGGAAGTTGGCGGATGTGTGTAGATAGTCGAGCCATCAACCGAATCACAATAAAGTATAGATTTCCAATTCCACACTTAGAGGACATGTTGGACACGTTGGAAGGGTCAAAGGTATTCTCTAAGATAGATTTAAGGAGTGGATACCATCTAATCAGAATTGGACCCGGTGATGAATGGAAAACTGCTTTCAAAACAAAAGAAGGACTTTATGAGTGGTTTGTTATGTCTTTTGGACTCTCAAATGCACCAAGTACCTTCATGCGATTGATGAATCAGGTACTCAAACCTTTCATTGGTCATTTTATTGTTGTTTACTTTGATGATATCATGGTGTACAGTCATAATGAAGAAGAACATAAAAGGCATCTAATAGAAGTATTTACTGTGCTGAAGAAGGAGAAGTTGTACATCAACTCAAAGAAATGCCATTTTATGACTGACCACTTGGTGTTCTTGGGTTTCGTGGTAAGTGCCAAAGGCATTCATGTTGATGAAGAAAAGGTAAAAGTTATTAAGAAATGACTAATACCCAGAAGTGTATTAGAAGTTAGAAGCTTCCATGGTCTGGTGACATTCTATCGGAGGTTTGTCAAAAACTTTAGTTCTATTATGGCACTAATAACTGAGTGTTTGAAGCAACGCAAGTTCTCCTAGACTCAAGAAGCTAATAGATGCTTCGAGTTGATCAAGGAGAAGTTATCTACTGCACTTGTTTTGACATTGCCTAGCTTTGAGAAGTTATTCGAGGTAGACTGTGATGCTTCGTACATAGGCATTGGAGCCGTTCTATCCCACGAAGGAAGACCAGTAGCTTTCTATAGCGAAAAGTTGAGAGAAGCTCGAAAGAAGCAGTCAAAATATGAGCTGGAATTTTATGCAGTTGTACAAGCAGTTCGTCATTGGAAGCACTATCTAATTCAATGAGATTTCATTCTATATACTGACCACCAAACTTTGAAATTCATTGATAGCCAGAAGGACTTGAATCGCATGCATGGTCGATGGTCATCATTCTTACAGCAATACACCTATGTTTTAAAATACAAATTTGGACAAAAAAAATAAGGTAGCGGATACTTTGAGCCGTAGGGCAGCCTTGATGGTAACTATAAGCAACGAAGTTGAAGGGTTTGATTATTTGAAGGAATTGTATGCTGAAGATGAATATTTTAAAAAAGAGTTTAGAAAGTGCCAAGTAGGACAAAGAAGTGATTTATATCTCCATGAAGGCCTTCTCTTTAAGGGTTCTCGTCTTTGCATTCCAAATACTCCTTCAAAGAAAAGGTGGTGAAAGAGTTGCATAGCAGTGGCCTAGCAGGACATCTTGGGCGTGACAAGAGCATTGCACTTGTTGAAGAGCGCTACTACTGGCCACAACTTAAGAGGGATGTCGGTCACTTTGTACAAAGGTACTATGTATGCCAAACAGCCAAAGGAAGCTCTCAAAACACTAGCATTGATACCCCATTGCCTGTGCCAAATGCCCCATGGGAGGATCTATCGATGGATTTTGTTTTGGGCCTCCCTAAGACTCAGTGAGGCTTAGATTCAGTATTTATTGTTGTCGACAGATTTTCCAAGATGGCACGCTTCATTCCACAAGGGTGGCTAATCTATTCTTTCAGGAGATTCTAAGGCTACATGGAGTGCCAAATACTATCACTTCTGATCGTGACACAAAATTTCTAAGTCGCTTTTGGAAGACATTGTGGAGGCGATTTGATACTTCTCTACAATTTAGCAGTGCTTATCATCCACAAACAGATGGACAAACTGAAGTGGTGAATCGAATACTTGTAAACATCATTCGGTGTCTTGCAAGAGACAAACCAAAGGAGTGGGGCTATGCACTCGCACAAGCTGAATTTGCTTTCAATAACATGAAGAACAGGTCCACGGGAAAATCGCCATTTGAAATTATCAATGGAAGAACCCCAAAGCACCCGCTGGATTTGGTGGTGTTGCCCAAATTTCCAGGAACAAGATAGCTGCAGACAATATAGTGGAGAGAATTATTGAAGTGCATAATGAGGTAAAGAAGAAATTAGAAGAATCCAATGCCAAATACAAAATCAAAGTGGACATTCATAAGCGTCCAAAAGAGTTTCAAGAAGGAGATTTGGTGATGGTGCACTTGAGGAAGGAACGGTTTCCAGCTGGAACTTACAACAAACTGTAACAGAAGAAAATTGGGCCACTGAAGATACTAAGAAAGATAAACAACAATGTCTATGTCATCGACCTTCCGAAGGATTTGGGAATCTCAAACACTTTTAATATTCAAGATTTGTTTGACTACCATGCACCTGAGGACTGCAAGTTACGACAAAACAACTCGAGGACGAGTTCTTTGAAGGGGACACTGATGTAGGATGCTCAAAGGAAGTTCAGAAATATCAAAAGAAGATAATTCATAAGTCAAGGGGCCATGACAAATGATTTGATTCACTCTTTTATTTAAACTTACAATTTACCTTACTTAGTACCTTTCTATGTTTAAATTCTCTTCATTATAATGTCTTAGGTCTTATTCTCAGATTTCACCAACCCAAGACTAATTTTGGGCTGAATCCTATTCAGTTTAGGATTTGGGAAGGATGAATCCTTATTTAGGATTTTATTTTCGTAGGTTAACTTATTTAGAACTTCTACCAACCCAATTAATGGGTTCAAAAGCTGAGTTGTATTCAGTTTAGGACTTGGGATGCCAGAAACTTACTCAAATTGGACTTTTAATATTTGTATAAATAGGCCTTCAGCCCTATGGACGGGAGAACAATTTTTACTCTCAATAAAGTTCTATTTTAGTGAATTTTCTCTGTTCCTTGTAGATTCAAGGAGTTCTTAATGGAGGCAACGGTGTTTCCTCATCTACCACGCTTGTTGCTATGTCAGGTTGTCACTAGCTGATGCATCAAGAGGAAGAAGAAGAAGAAGAAGAAGTGATGTATCGCTGGTGACAACCAAATTCATGAGAACATTGGGCCAATTATCAGGTCAAAGGCCAAGCCGGGTCAAATCATTTTTCCTTCATGAACATGTGGGCCAGACCTTGTGAAGTCCTAATTCAACCTACTAGAATTTAATGTTACTTTCTAGGAGCCTTTTGGAATTCCAAGGGTCTTGTAACATTTTTTAAATGTAAACCTTTAGTATTCCTAAGTACTATATTTATTATACCTTATCTAGTATCTGTAAGTTCCCTATAAATAAGAGAATTTTGATATAATTAGATTTTTTTATTTTTTGAGTTTAATCAAACTGCTTTGAAGTTGGTTCTTGAATTGAATTTCGAGGATCATCAATTCTTATCACTTGAATTCCTTCAAGTGTGGTGAGTTATTCCCAGTTCTTTATTTGAGGTCTGGTTGCTTGCATTCTCACCTTGGTGGGGAGTTTGCTTATCATCTGTCTCTTATCTAAGGTGTGGTTGTTTTACATTATCACCTTGGCTGCAAGATACTCTCCATTTGCTGTTTCTTTCTTTGAGTTTTCTTGTCATCTTATCTAAGCATATACATCAGATTGGTATCAAAGTTTGGGTTGTCTTGAGTGGAGAGGAAACTGTGAAATCCTTATTTGTTTCCATGGAGGACAGACAAGTATCACAAGGCTTGAGTTTGGATCAAGCTCGGATTCTAGGTCATCAATGTGGCTTTGAGGAATTGAAGGAACAACTTGCTCAATTGATGACAAAAATGCAGCAACCACATGGGACAAGGAGAAGAACACTGCCACCTCTACAACAACTGAATCTTTCTTCTGGTGGTGAATCATCAAGTGATTATGAACCTGAGGAAAAACAAAATCCTATGTTGTGAAGACAGCAGAGGCAACAAAAAGATGATTTGAAGGTTGAAATTCCCGCATTTAAAGATAGATGCTCCAGAAGAATTCATTGATTAGGTGCAATGTGTAGATAGAATTTTTTATTACAATGGCTACTCAGATAAAAAAAGATACAAGATGGCTGGCTGCATTGTGAACTGACAGAGTATGCTATTCTATGGTGAAAAAACTTGCAAGCTCAAAGAAATGTGATGGCAAGCATGGCATAAAGAGCTGGGTCAAAATGAAGCATTGATGTGAAAATGTTTCATTCCAGAAAGCTACAAGCAAGATCTATGTTTCAAGCTATAAGGGCTGAAGCAATTTACTAAGTGCGGAAGATTATATTCAAGAAATTGAAACTCTAATGCTGAGGTGCAATTTGAATGAACCACAAGAGCAGACTGTTGCACAGTTTCTTGGGAGACTGAACAAAGAAATTGCCAATGTGGTGGAGTTGTAGCACTTCTCTTCCCTTGAAGATGTCATTAAGCTGGCTACCAAGGTGGAGAAACAAATCAAAGGTGTCTAAAAGATCCTCTTTTAGAATTCGTGACAAAGGCTCTATTCCTAACAAGGGAAGTTCTTCAAAGGGTGAGTCCTCTAAAGCTGAAGCTAACTCTAAGTCAAAGAAAGAAAAGGAGCAGGAGGGTGCCTCTCAACTTCAAAAGAAGAACAACCAGATCAAGCACTTCAAATGTCTCGGTCATGGCCTCATTTCTTCAGAATGCTCCAACTGAAAGGTGATGACTATACAAGAATTTGTTAATGAAAATTCTGACCATAATGAAGAAATTCTTGACGAATGAGAGAATGAACCAAACATTGACTGATGAAGTGCTTGTGATTCGGACCACTTTCAAATATGCAGGTTAATTGTGATGAAGAGCAAAGACAATATTTTTCAAACCAGAAAAACTAAGTCATTCAAGTTCTTTTTACCAAAGAATTCCTGCTCTGATGGTGTGACGAGTCATTAGACAACTAAATGCCCTCGAGGTGCAGCCGAGGATCTGGGGACCTTCTCAAGCAAAGGATAGGCAATTGAGACATAGAGGAGTGTGACATAGGCTTCATATTCCATTGTTGGAGTGTGAGATTGTGTCATGCCTTCTGCACTTAGTGAAAGAGGGGAGTCGGGTCAGCTGGATTCTCCCTTCTCCAAGCTCTTCCTCGCCGTCAAACTTCTCCAAGCCTGACCTTCGAATAGCAAGAAAGATCTTCAAGAATTGCATAGATAGAAGGAGAAAATGAACCAACCCGGGGACCGAAAAAGAGAAATGAACAGAATGATTGAGGAAAGAAAGAAAATGGTGGCCCCTTTCACCCAGGGGACAACGTTTAGTCTCATGAAAGCTGAGGGTTAGGGCTTAAGCAGTCAGATGAGAAATGGCAGTCAAAAGTGGAGTATGCCCTGAGACTAGCCCTAAAAGGAATGGATCAACCCAAATTGGTTCCAACTTACCCAAGAGACAAGAGTGAGAATCGAACAGTTGAAGCTCCAGTCCTTGGGCACTACGTTGATTGATTTCTCTTCAACAGTACACCAGCTCACCCACTATCTCCTGGTTAAGCTCTGCCTTAGAAAAAGAAAAAGTAACTGAGTACTGAGTGTGGGCTTTCGAACTCTACCTCCAACTACCAGCAATCGAGTCTGTTGGTGAATTCTTCTTTCTTAGCTGAGGATTCAGGGTATTATAGAAAATAAATAAGGGAAGGGCACTACAAGATAAAATCCCATAGTGGCAGTACGCGAAACAACATACAGGGATCTACTTGGAGATCAAGAATTCTAACTATTTCTTAGATTCATGGATCAAATTAGATTCAGTGGGATCTTTCACTCACATTTTTTCCACCAAGAACATTTTGTCACAGCCTTAGCACTCTGCTTGCTAAGGAAAACATATGGCACCTTGACGTAGCAACAAGCGTGGTAGACGAGGAAAACACCGTTGCCTCTATTAAGAACTCCTTGAATCCACAAGGAAGAGAGAAAATTCACTAAAGTAGAACTTTATTGAGAATAAAAGTTGTCCCCGTCCATAGGACTGAAGGCCTATTTATACAAATACCAGAAATCCAATTTGAGTAAGTTTCTGGCTTCCCAAGTCCTAAACTGAATATAACTCAGTTTAAACCCATTAATTGGGTTGGTAGAAGTTCTAAATAAGTTAACCTACGAAAATAAAATACTAAATAAAGATTCATCCTTCCCAAGTCCTAAACTGAATAGGATTCAGTCCATAATTGGTCTTGGGTTGGTGGAATCCGAGAATAAGACCTAATACCTTCCTAATGAAGCGGCATTTAAACATGAAGGTACAAGTCAGGTAAATCCTAAGTTTAAATTAGAGAGTGAATCCAAAATCTTTGTCCCTGGCCCCTTGACTCTGCCTAGCTTCTTTTGTATTCTTGAACTTCCTTTGAGGTCCTACATCATGTCCCCTTCTGTAAAGAAACTCGTCCTCGAGTCCTTTGTCGTAATGTGCTCAGTCCTCAGGTGCCATCGTAGTCCAAAACAATCTTGAATATTTAAACGTGTTTGAGATCCCCAAATCCTTTCGGGAGGTTCGATCGAAATAGGCATGTTGTTATCTTTTTAGTATCTTCAGTGACCCAATTTTCTTCTGTTTCAGTTTGTTGTAAGTTTCAGCTCTCGTTCTTTCCTCAAGTGCACCATCACCAGATCTCCTTCTTGAAACTCTTTTGGATGTTTATGAATATCCACTTTAATTTTGTATTTGACATTGGATTCTTCTAATTTTTTCTTTACCTCAGTATGTACTTCAATAATTCTCTCCACCATATTGTCTATAGCTATGCTTGTTCCTGGCAATTTGGGCAACACCACCAAGTCCAGGGGTGTTTTCGGATTCTTCCATTGACAATTTCAAATGGTGCGATTTTCCCGTGGACCTGTTCTTCATGTTATTGGAAAGGCAAATTCAGCTTGTGCGAGTGCATAGTCCCACTGCTTTGGGTTTGTCTCTTGCAAGGTACACCGAATGATGTTTAACAAGTAGTTCGATTCACCACTTCAGTTTGTCCATCTGTTGTGGATGATAACGTACTACTAAATTGTAGGACGTATCAAATCGCTTCCACAATGTCTTCCAAAAGTGACTTAGAAATTTTGTGTCACGATCAGAATTTAATCGTCTTGGCACTCCATTGTAGCCTTACAATCTCTTGAAAGAATAGATTAGCCACCTTGTTGCATTCTGCGCTTTTCTACATGGAATGTGAAGTGTCCAGTCTTGGAAAATCTGTCGACCAACAACAAATACTGAATATAAGCCTCGTTGAGTCCTGGGGAGGCCCAAAACAAAATCCATCGATAGATCCTCCCATGGGGCATTTGGCACAGGCAATGGGGTATAAAGGCCAGTGTTTTGAGAGTCGTATAGTCCCGTCGGGACCCAGAAGGCGATCCACTCTATTGAATCCGGGTGCATGGCCACCTGATGAAAGCCACTTTTCAAATCAAATTTAGAATAGACTTTACTGTGGCTTACCCTCCTTAGGATTGTATTTATCCCCGGAAGGCTGTACTGGTCTTTATTTGTAAGGTCGTTGAGGCGTTTGTAGTTGAAGACCAGTCTCTCCTTGCCCTTCTCCTCCTTCCCGGTGTCGGTCAACTGTTGTGCCAGAGTTGACTATGAAGGCTGTTGTTCTGTGTCAGCTTTTGCTCGGCCTGATGACCCCTATGCTGAGCAGGGCTTCTATATGCCGCTTGAATGTGTCTTGTAACTGTGGCGTGACGTGCTTCAGTGGTCTGTCTTCTATGATAAAATCTGGATTTTTTATATCCAGATGGCAGATTATATTATTTTTTGCCCAATGCTTGAGCGGGTCTTCCCCAATGAATCCCGCTTCCTTGAGCCTTGTGATTATGGGCTGGAATTTACGCAGGAAGGATTCCCTGCTGATACCGACGTTGTAGTACACTGACTGCTGGATGTCAATGTACTCGTCTTCCTCCAATTCCAGCTCCTCGACTGCGGCTGCCACCGATGCTGTAGGGGAGGTGCTGATAACAGTTAAGTTTATGTAAAAGGTAACAATGTTACCTTCAATCCTGACCCCTCCTTGCATGGCCTTGATGAAGTTGCATCCAATGATCATCTGGATGCCATCACCTAACTTCATCTTGAAGCTATATGTGTAGGGGATTTTGAAGCTATTATCCCCAATATGCATTTTTCCTCCTTTCAGCTTCTTGTTAGCAGTTTGCTTTGAGTTTATTCCACTAAAGTGCACAATGAAGCTGTTCGCTTCTAATGCCTCTGGTGGTACTGATGCGTCATCTATACAACACGTTGTGGCTCCAGTGTCTAGTATCGCCCTTACCCGAATCCTGGGGATGTTAGGCAATTCCAATTCCACAAGCATGTTATAAAGCATGTTTTTTACCAGCTTCGGTCCTGATGCTGGTTGGGCTGACCCTTCTGTTGCTGCCTTGTAGACAGTTTCTTGGAGCAAGACGCTCGTGTACTCTTCTTCTTCTTCGGCCACGCTCTTCATCTTTCTTGCCAAGTTCTTCATAATCTTCTCGTAGGTTCTTTTCCAGTTCTAGCTCCTGAGCCTTTTGCTTGTAGTATGCTACCTCCTTTTGCAGTCTCTCAATCTCCCCTTCACACCACGTAACGTAGTGTTGTTGCTCCTATAGCAGCTTTTGGGAAGGAAATGGTTCAGGCGGGGCTGGTGTAACCGGGACCTCCGTCTTGAAATAGTACGGCCCGCACAAATTGCAGGCTGTAACTTTGCAATTGGGGTAGTGTATTCTTGTCCTCTCCATGGTCTGGCGTTGGCAACACAAGCACTTTTCCTCTTGTGGCTGCACAAAACTGTTATGCTGCCAAGAGTGCATACAGTTTTCCTGGAAGGCAGGTAACGATACCTGAGGGTGATATCCTCCTTCAATTTCACCCAATACGTAAGTGGCTTCTTCCTGCGGGAGCTGGCCTGGGGAACTGGTGGACTCAGCAGGTTCCTCCTCTTCGTTGTCTGGGTATTCGTCCCATTTTATTGGGTAGTCCAGGTCTCCTGCTAAGAATTCCTGGTGCAAAAGCCGATGAAAATAACTTTCATCATCGCTCTCCTCCTCCTCGTGTTGGTGATAGCTCTCCTCCTGAGGAGCAAGTTGCTGCTCCAAGGTATGCTGTGGGGTACTCCGCCCCATGAGGAACTGGCCCACCCTTCTTGTTGCTTGCTGGGCGGTGTGAAGGCGCCGATGAGTTCTCCTGTATCCTCGAATCTGGTCTTCGAAGAGTGGAGACGATGTTGACGGTTGTTCCAAGGCCAACTGGATGTTCGGCCTTGACGTCATTCGCCTTCAAGCTTCTCCTGCTCCTCCTTGAGTATGTCGAAAGGGTTTTTGAAAACCCTTAGGCTTCCTTGGGCCTCCTACGGCCTCTGGGTGATGCAGCTTTGCTCTATCTGAAAAAGAAGCCTTTTTACCTGAGCAAGGTCTTCACTGAGGTGTAGAGATAGTGCGAGACTATCCTTCTCTGGTTGCCGAAGTAGCCTGGTTGCTTCAAGTGCAAGTTCCCTGGCGTCTTGTTGTGTGAAAGTGCTACTGTCAAGTATGACAGTTGTCAAGTTCGTCAGAGAGTCTCTTAGTCCTGAGACCTCTCGTGTGATGTTCGGGCACAGTTCAAGTACTTGTTTAAAGTTCTTTAGGTGAACTTTTGATGACAGGCAAGTCTTATCGTAGATTACAGCAAGATTATGTGCTAGCTGGTTTGTTGTAACTTTAGATGTTAAAGCAAGGTCAAGGTATTCGAGATTAGAGGTTCGGGAATGCTCATACCATTCCTGAATAGATTTTTCCCATGCGTCAGACATATAAGCTTAATTCATAATTACCAAAGCCATCCGAGAGATAAGTTCCAGATTAGAAATAGACTATACTGAGATCACACAGGCGTGCCCTTGGGCTTACAACAGGCCTCCTGCCTCAACTGCCAAGTTAGAGCCTGTCTTTTGTTATCTTCCCATACGCGCCCAATAGCAGAAGGCAGGGTTATGTTCGTGATTCCCGAGCAGCTCGGCCTCTTTGATGAGGCATTTTCCAGATGGGAGGCCATTACAAGAAACCACATTGCGGGCATAGGATTCACGGACACAAGGGACAAAATCGAGTACATCGAGAACCTGCTAGGAGAGGCTGAAAGACTCGTCTGGGTGCAATGGCGCATGCAGTACGGAAATGAGTACCAAGCCACCATTGCTGCAGGAGAAGGAAGAGCAGGCACTCAAAATATCCTCTCCCAAATGAGAAGGGTATTTTCATTAGAAGATCCAACGCAAGGATCAACCCTTGCCCAAAACGAAGCTTACCGGGATCTTGAACGTCTTTCATGTGAAAATATAAAAGATATATTGCTTTACATGAATGACTATCTCAGGCTTGCAACAAAAACAGGAAGACTCTTCATCAGCACGGAACTATCCGAAAAATTCTGGATGAAGATGCCGGGAGAATTAGGCCGAAGAATGAAGATGGCCTTTGACCAACAATACCCAGGAGCCAACATAGGCGTGATCCCGAGGATTCTCTTCGCCTACAAATTTCTCGAAGAAGAATGTAAGGATACTGCATTCAAAAGGTCCCTCAAGGACCTTTCTTTCTGTGGTAAGATCCCGATCCCAGGTTATTACACCAAGGAGAGGAAGTACGGGGTCAGAAAGGCGAAGACATACAAAGAGAAGCCACACGACACTCATGTGCGGATAGAGAAGAGGAAGCACTTGGTACGCAACAAACAGTGTAAGTGCTACCTCTGCGGTAATGAAGGGCATTTTGCAAGAGAATGCCCAAATGACAGGAGGAACGTGAATAGAGTTGCCATCTTCGAGCAGCTCAACGTTCCCGAAGATTATGAACTCATCTCCGTGAAGGAAGGGGAGGAACAAAGTGATGCAATCTTCAGCATCTCTGAAGGAGAGGACACTCAAAGCCTTCACTACTCTCTTAGCCCCCTTATACATGAGGAAGTCATCTATGCCCTCGGAGAGATAGGAGAATGGGATACCTTAGGGGAACCCAGTGGCAGGTTTGACTACTATGTACGCTATTCCCCGCCTCTATCTTTTTACTACGACTTTCCTGTAGTAGCAAGCGGATGGGGTGATGACGAGGAGGAACCTGCTGAGCCTACCAGATCCCCAATACAGCCCCAGCAAGGAGAAGCTTCTTCTGCCTTGAACGAAGTCAAAGTAGGACATCGCCCTCTGCCACAAGAAGAGGAGAGATGTTCGTATCACCAGCACCAGACCATGGAAAGGACAAAAGCACACTGCCTCAATTGCAGACTTACAGCCTGCAACCTGAGCGGACCACACTATGATAGGACGGAGGAACCAACTACACCATGTCCTTCCCAGAAGTTGCTGCAAGAACAGCAACACTACATAACATGGTGTGAAAAAGAGATCGAGAAGCTGCAAAGGAAGGTAGCATATTACAAGCAACAGGCTCGGGAGCTCAACAAAAGCCGGCAGGAAAATACTTCACCACCATCTGAGAACAACTACATCTCCTCGGTTGCTTCGGTCGACCCCTTTTCTGCAAAGGAGACCTTCTTAGTAACTGACTTTCCCGAACCCTGCCAGCACCAACCTCGGCAACGACGACCACGTCGACAGCATCACCGCTCTCGCCACCACTGCGCAACACTACCATCTATATCAGATGCTACAGACGACACCATAGCTACACCAGCAAACGCTATCCCCACAGACCCGGCTCCACGCAAAGTGATGCCAGCAAACCAGTGGAGGCGACGTCTCCAGACGACCCAGCCCAACAACCCAGCAAGTCCAAAAGGAAAAGGCCCTAGTACCAGTAGCAAGTAGCCGCCACGACTAGCAAGCGGAGCGTGGGGGGAAGGTGTGAAGAGAATAAAATAATGTAGCTTCACTGTAGCTACTGTAGCCGTACAGACAGCTGTCACTGTAGCTGACAGACAGCTGTCACTGTAACTACTGTAGTCGTACAGACAACTGTCACTGTAGGACAGCTATCACTGTAGTAGTCTGTACTCTAGTATAGGGTTACTGTGCATAGGACGGTGACCACTGTACGTAGGGGCGGTGCACACTGTACACTGTAGCAGGTACACTGTACACTGTAGCAAGTACACTAGCGCACTGTAGCAGAATGACGTAAGCGCTTACGTCAAGAGCTCAGCCCGCCCTCTATATAAAGGGGGCGGCAGTCCCATTGTAAGCATGTCCAAGGAGTTTGTAGAATTGTCCACAGAGCAATAAGAATCTGAGAGTTTTCCATATCTCTTTCTTATTTAGGGTTTAGGAAGCTCAGCGGAAGCTCAGCGCTTTTCGTGGAACAACAAGAAATAAGAAAGAGATATGGAAAACTTCAGATTCTTATTGCTCTGTGGACAATTCTACAAACTCCTTGGACATGCTTACAATGGGACTGCCGCCCCCTTTATATAGAGGGCGGGCTAAGCTCATGACGTAAGCGCTTACGTCTTTCTGCTACAGTGCGCTACAGTGCTACAGTGTACTTACTACAGTGTACAGTGTACCCTGCTACAGTGTATAGTGTTCTGCTACAGGGCACCGCCCCTACGTACAGTGGTCACCGTCCTATGCACAGTAACCCTATACTAGAGTACAGACTACTACAGTGACAGCTGTCCTACAGTGACAGCTGTCTGTACGACTACAGTAGTTACAGTGACAGTTGTCTGTCAGCTACAGTGACAGCTGTCGGTACGGCTACAGTAGCTACAGTGTAGCTACAGTGTTTTATTCTCTGCACACCTTCCCACCACGCTCCGCTTGCTTAGTCGTGGCGGTTACTTGCTGCTGGTACTAGGGCCTTTTCCCCAAAATATGGGGCGCGTATGGGAAGATAACAAAAGACAGGCTCCCAATAAGAATAAGGAGAAGGGAAACTCGCAGATCTCATTGGAAAGTAAAATCTTTATTAGAAACCCCAAGGATCGCCGAGCCAGCAGCCCGGGCACAGCCCGCTGCCGGCTGCCACTGCCCTTCCCAGAGGACTCCTCGGGCGATTTTATAGGCAGGAGGAGATAAGGTCCGGGTGCCTACTGGGCCCCATAGCAACCTTTACAGCTCATTCCCACCCACCAACCGACACACTAGTACAATAATTCACGAGAGGATAAGCCCCTCGTGACTAAAAATAAAAAGGTGCCAGACAAAAGCGGCTGGCACATCCGCTTTATTAAAGGAACAGAGGCGGACTATGATGGGTCCACCATGTTCCGTCCCTGCCGTTCGCTGTGAACAGCGCGGGTAGACCGCTCCATCGGCCAAGCAGGATCCCGCTCTTTGCGTCGTCACCTTTCGACATACTCAAGGAGGAGCAGGAGAAGCTTGAAGGCGAATGACGTCAAGGCCGAACATCCAGTTGGCCTTGGAACAACCGTCAACATCGTCTCCACTCTTCGAAGACCAGATTCGAGGATACAGGAGAACTCATCGGCGCCTTCACACCGCCCAGCAAGCAACAAGAAGGGTGGGTCAGTTCCTCATGGGGCGGAGTACCCCACAAGAGGAGAGGTGCCTCTGTTAAGAACTCCTTGAATCCACAAGGAAGAGAGAAAATTCACTAAAGTAGAACTTTATTGAGAATAAAAGTTGTCCCCCGTCCATAGGACTGAAGGCCTATTTATACAAATACCAGAAATCCAATTTGAGTAAGTTTCTGGCTTCCCAAGTCCTAAACTGAATATAACTCATTTTAAACCCATTAATTGGGTTGGTAGAAGTTCTAAATAAGTTAAGCTACGAAAATAAAATCCTAAATAAAGATTCATCCTTCCCAAGTCCTAAACTGAATAGTATTCAGTCCAAAATTGGTCTTGGGTTGGTGGAATCCGAGAATAAGACCTAAGACATCATAATAAAGAGAATTTTAAACATAGAAAGGTACGAAGTAAGGTAAATCCTAAGTTTAAATAGAAGAGTGAATCAAATCATTTGTCATGGCCCCTTGACTTCTGAATTAGCTTCTTTTGATATTCTTGAACTTCCTTTGAGTGTCCTACATCAGTGTCCCCTTCTTGTAAAGAACTCGTCCTCGAGTTACTTTGTCGTAATGTGCAGTCCTCAGGTGCATAATAGTCAAACAAATCTTGAATATTAAAAGTGTTTGAGATCCACAAATCCTTCGGGAGGTCGATGACATAGGCATTGTTGTTTATCTTTCTCAGTATCTTCAGTGGCCCAATTTTCTTCTGTTTCAGTTTATTGTAAGTTCCAGCTGGAAACCGTTCCTTCCTCAAGTGCACCATCACCAGATCTCTTTCTTGAAACTCTTTTGAACGCTTATGAATGTCCGCTTTAATTTTGTATTTGGCATTGGATTCTTCTAATTTCTTCTTTACCTCAGTATGCACTTCAATAATTCTCTCCGCCATATTGTCTGCAACTATGCTTGTTCCTAGTAATTTGGGCAACACCACCAAATCCAGCGGGTGTTTTGGTGTTCTTCCATTGACAATTTCAAATGGCGATTTTCCCGTGGACCTGTTCTTCATGTTATTGAAAGAAAATTCAGCTTGTACTAGTGCATAGTCCCATTGCTTTGGTTTGTCTCTTGCAAGACACCAAATGATGTTTACAAGTGTTCGATTCACCACTTCAGTTTGTCCATCTGTTTGTGGATGATAAGCACTACTAAATTGTAGAGACGTATCAAATCGCTTCCACAATGTCTTCCAAAAGTGACTTAGAAATTTTGGGTCACGGTCAGAAGTGATAGTCTTTGGCACTCCATGTAGCCTTACAATCTCTTGAAAGAATAGATTAGCCACCCTTGTGGCATCTGCTGTTTTCTTACATGGAATGAAGAGTGCCATCTTGGAAAATCTGTCGACAACAAATCTGAAGTCTAAGCCGCGTTTAGTCCTGGGAGGCCACAAACAAAATCCATCGATAGAATCCTCCCATGGGCATTTGGCACAGGCAATGGGGTATAAAGGCCAGTGTTTGGAGAGCTTCCTTTGGCTGTTTGGCATACATAGCACCTTTGTACAAAACGACCGACATCCCTCTTAAGTTGTGGCTAGTAGTAGCGCTCTTCAACTAGTGCAATGCTCTTGTCACGCCCAAGATGCCCTGCTAGGCCACTGCTATGCAACTCTTTCACCACCTTTTCTCTTAAGGAGCACCTTGGAATGCAAAGACGAGAACCCTTAAAGAGAAAGCCTTCATGGAGATATAAATCACTTCTTTGTCCTGCTTGACACGTTCTATACCCCTCTTTAAAATCTTCATCCTCAGCAAACAATTCCTTCAAATAATCAAACCCGTCAACTTCGTTGCTTATAGTTACCATCAAGGCTGCCCTACGGCTCAAAGCATCTGCCACCTTATTTTTTTGTCCAGATGTGTGTTTCAAAACATAGGTGTATTGCTGTAAGAATGACGACCATCGACCATGCATGCGATTCAAGTCCTTCTGGCTATCAATGAATTTCAAAGCTTGGTGGTCAGTATATAGAATGAACTCTTGTTGAATTAGATAGTGCTTCCAATGACGAATTGCTTGTACAACAGCATAAAATTCCAGCTCATATGTTGACCACTTCTTTCGAGCTTCACTCAACTTTTCACTATAGAAAGCTACTGGTCTTCCTTCCTGGGATAGAACGGCTCCAATGCCTATGTACAAAGCATCACAATCTACCTCAAATAACTTCTCGAAGTTAGGCAATGCCAAAATAGGTGCAGTAGATAACTTCTCCTTAATCAACTCGAAGCATCTATTAGCTTCTTGAGTTCAGAGAACTTGCGTTGCTTCAAACATTCAGTTATTGGTGCCATAATGGAACTAAAATTTTTGACAAACCTCCGATAGAATATCGCCAGACCATGGAAGCTTCTAACTTCTGATACACTTCTGGGTATAGGCCATTCCTTAATAGCTTTTACCTTTTCTTCATTAACATGAATGCCTTCAGCACTTACAACGAAACCCAAGAACACCAAGTGGTCAGTCATAAAATGGCATTTCTTTGAGTTGATGTACAACTTCTCCTTCTTCAGCACAGTAAGTACTTTTGTTAGATGCCTTTTATGTTCTTCTTCCTTATGACTGTACACCAGGATATCATCAAAGTAAACAACAACAAATGACCAAGGAAAGGTTTGAGTAACCTGATTCATCAATCGCATGAAGGTACTGGTGCATTTGAGAGTCCAAAAGGCATAACAAGCCACTCATAAATCCGTTCTTTGTTTGAACACAGTGAGGAAGAAAAGAAGGAGAAGAAGAGGAAGAAGAGGAGAAGAAGAGGAAGATAAGAAGAGAAGAAGAAGGAAGAAGAAGAAGGAAGAAGAAGAAGCAGAAGAAGAAGAAGAAGAAGAAGAAGAAGAAGAAGAAGAAGAAGAAGAAGAAGAAGAAGAAGAAGAAGAAGGAAGAAGAAGAAGGCAGAAGAAGAAGAAGAAGAAGAAGAAGAAGAAGAAGAAGAAGAAGAAGAAGAAGAAGAAGAAGAAGAAGAAGAAGAAGAAGAAGAAGAAGAAGAAGAAGAAGAAGAAGAAGAAGAAGAAGAAGAAGAAGAAGAAGAAGAAGAATGAAAAGAAGCGGAAGAAGAAGAAGGAGAAGGAGAATGGAGAAGATGAAGAATCAGAAGAAGGACTTGAGGAAGAGGAAGAAGAAGAAGAAGAAGAAGAAGAAGGTGAAGATAAAGGAGAAGGTGAAGGAGAAGGAGAAAGAGATGGAGAAGGAGAAGGAGAAGAAGAAGAAGCAATAGTATAAGTTGAAGGAGTAGGATAAATTAGAAGAAGGAGGAGTAGAAGGGAAAGGAGAAGGGGATGAAGCAGGACAATGAGAAGGGGAAGGCCATGTGTTCTTCGATGAAAGAATAATTCCAACATTAACAGATCTCTACAAAAGTAAGAAAAAGAAAAAAATTGACATATATTGAACAAGAAGTAATAGTTACTCCAGAGTATTGACTGCGACAATGCAGTAAATTTTTGGTATGCCTTATTGATTGCATACATGTTAGGTCCAATGGGTTGGTGGACCAGTTGTGGGATTGATTTCGATAGCTTGGGATAGCAAAAACCCCAAGGAGCGAATTCAAATCACAAATCAAAATTTATTTTAATTTGAGTGTGCTATCAGGTGCTATGGGAATATTGATTTTCAATATGCGCAAGCCCCTATTATTAATTATCCCGATAATTATCAGAAACCTCCTAAAGCAAAAAATTTAGTTAATAAAATAGATATACAAAAAAAATTAATTAATTTTAAGAAATGATACATGTCTTAAGTAAAGGTATACCCTTACTTTATAATGAAAAAAGGAAAACATAGAATCATAAAAGAAATAAAGAAAAAGAAAGAGTGAAGGAGGAGTTTTGATATGTGTTACTATCCCGCTTCCCTTGTACTGGACTATATGGCATCTGACTTGAACCGTGGAATAGAAGAAGTTTGAAGTATTCCAATGGCTTTGAGTATCGGTGATGACTTCAAGATTTGAAGCATTTCATAACTAATAAGGTGTAAACGATAATTTCATTTGGGTAGGAGTGTTTCCGTTAGCCAATAAGACACTAACAATAACTCCGTTAGAGTTAGAGTATTTATGTTAGCCAATAAGACATGGGTTATAACTCTGTTTGGGTTAAAGTATTTCCATTAGCCGATAATGCATGATCGATGACTCTGTTTAATGTTGAAGTATTTTTATTAGCCAATAAGATATGGACGATAACTTCTTTAGTTTTTGAAGTATTTCCATAGTCAATAAGGCGTAAACGATAACTTATTTGATTTTTGAAGTGTTTCAATAGCTGATAGGGCATAGATAATAACTTTATTGATTTGGGTAGTATCACCAATGGGTTAGGAGGTTGGGTATAGCTTGAAGGTACATTATTAACTGCTTCTAGACTTGCTAGTTTGAAAGGCACATTATCAAGTATTTGTGGGGTTGACTAGCTTAGAAAATACGTCACCAACTGCCTATGGGGTTAAGTATAGCTTATAAGTGGCACATTGTCAACTACTTATAAGATTGACTAGCTTATACGTGTGCATCGTCAACTATTTGTGGACTTGGCTAACTTGTAGGGGTGCATTGTCAATTGCTTATAGAGTCAACTAGCTTGAAGTATGGCCAATGGGTTTGAGCGTGTTATTGGTTAACTTCATTGATTTGGTAGCATTACTGATGGTTTAGTGGATCGGGTATAGCTTTGAAGTGTGGTCAATATCTTGGAGTATATTGGCGATTAACTTTTTAAATTTGATAGCATCACTAACGACTTATAATACTAAATATAGCTTTGAAGTATTGTTGAAGGCTTTTGCAGCACACCTAGTAAGATTCAGTTTGATCTTATTTAGCACTATTTAAATTAATTCTAGTTCAAATTAGGATCGTAACATCACCCTTTTTTCATAATTTTAGATTATTGCAGAAGGTTCAACACACCTAATGAGACTCAATTTGATGTCATTTAGTTCTATTTTAACTAATTTATATTCAAGTCAAAGGGTGATATCACTATTTGTTTATAGTTTTGAAGTATTACCAAAATTTCAACACTTCTAGTAGAACTCAGTTTGATTCTAATTAATTTTATTGGGAGTAATATAGTTCGAGTCTGAGTTTGATTTTATTTAGATTGAGTTAAGTTTTGACATTGTGTTGGACTTTTATAGAGTCCGAGTCTACTGGACTTTGGTTCAAGTTCAAGTTAATTTAACTTGACTTGGTTTTAGTTTAGGCTCAGTCTAACCTGGTTTTAGTTTGACTTTGAGTTTATCCTTTTAATTTCGATTTGATTTGGACTTAGTTCAATTTAGAATGGATTTGATTTGAACTCAATTTGATTTTTAGATCAACCCGTCTCTAGTTTGGTTAGAGTTAAATCTGAGTTTATTTGGTTTAAATTAACTCAATTTAGATTTTCTGGAATTAAATTCAATTTGGGTTTTAGCCTTTTTTTTAATCAATTTAAGTCCATATGAGCTAACTTGACTTTAGTCCAGTTGTTTTGATTGAGTTCAATTTCAATATGATTAAATTACTCTATATTAAGTAGTTTGATTGAGGGTCATTGACTATTTATGATGATTTTAAACGGACCCATAGCCCGATTTCAAATGTGCAAACCCAAAGATTAGCCTATTTTGCAAACTTGAAAACTAACTTAGTGCGAGTCCGAGAGCTGATTAGGTGCGAGTCTGAAGATTAGTTATGATGCAAACCCGAAGGCTGGCCGAGTGCAAAAGTTGACTAAGTGCGAGCCCGAAGACTAGTTAGGTGCGAGCCTGAAAACTAGCTAAGATATGAGCCCAAAGGCTAGTTAAGTGTGATTTCGAAGGCTGGCTTAGCTGCGAACCCGAAGACTGGCTAAGTGTAATCTCAAAGACTAGTTTAGATACGAGCTTGAAGGCTGACTTAAATGCAAGCTCGAAGGCTAGCTAAGCACAAGCTCAAAGGCTGACTTAGATGTGAGTCTGAAGGTTGATTAAGTGCGAGCTTGAATGCTAACTTAGATGCAAGTTTGAAAGCTAGCTTAGACTTGAGTCCGA
>RXID01015084.1:0-67075 GCA_005019695.1 Trichopus zeylanicus subsp. travancoricus
AGTAGTAGTAGTAGCATTAGAAGTGATAGTATGAGTGGTAACAATAATTATAGTTGTAGTAGTAGTAGTAATGTTATTAGTAATAGTTGTAGTAGTAGTAGTAATGTTATTAGTAATAGTTGTAGTAGTAATAGAAGTAGTAGTAGTAGTACCGATTGAAGTAGTAGTAGTATTAGCAGTAGTATTATCATAGTAGGAGTTGGAGTAAAACTAGTAGTAGAAGTAGTAGAAGTAGTAGTAGTTGTTGAACTAGTAGTAGAAGTAGAAGGAGTAGGAGTAGTAGTAGTAGCAGGAGTAGTACTAGGAGCAGGAGTAGTGGTATAAGTAGTTGTGGAAGTAGTGGCAGAAGCTACAGCGGCAGCAATAGCAACAACAGTAGTAGTGGTAGTAATAGTAGTAGTAGTAGTAGAAGTAGCAGTTGTTGTAGCAATAGTAGAAGCAGCAGTAGTAGTAGTAGTTGCAGTAGTGGTAGTAGTAGCAGTAGTAGTAGGAGCAGTAGTAGCAGTAGAAGTTGGAGTAGTAGTAGTAGTTGAGTAGTAGTAGTAGGAATAGTAGTGGTAGTCGCAGTTGTAGTAGTAGTAGTAGTAATAGTAGTAGTAGTAGTACTAGTACTAGTAGTAATAGTCATAGTTCTGTGGTAGTAGTAGTATCTGTAGGAGTAGTAATAGGAGTAGCAATAGTTGTAGTGGTAGTAGTTGTAGTAATAGGAGTAGCCGTGGTTGTAGGAGTAGTGATAATAGTAGTAGTATTAGTAGTAATAGTAGTCGTAGTAGTAGTAGTAGGAGTTGTGGTAGGAGTAGTTATAGGAGTAGGAGTAGTTGTATAAGTAGTAGTAGCGATTGTAGTAGTAATAATAGTAGTAGTAGCGGCAGTTGTAATAGTAGTGGTATTAGTAGTAGGGGCAGCAGTAGTCGTAGTATTAGTTGTAGTAGGAGATGTAGTCGAATTGCTAGTACAAGTTGTAGTTGTAGCAAAAGTAATAGAAATAGCAGTTGTAGTAGTAGTAGCAGCAGTAGTCATTGTAGCAAATGTAGTTATACTAGGAGTAGTAGAGGAAGTAGCAATAGAAGTTGAAGAAGTAGCAACTGTAATAGTAGTAGTAGTAGTAGTTGTAGTAGGAGTAATAATAGAAGTATTAGTAATAACAGTACTTGCAGCAGTAGTAGTAATAGTGGTCGTAGCAGTAGCCGTAGTAGTAGTGGTGGTAGTAGTAGTAGCAGTAGTAGTAGTAGTAGTCATAGAAGTTGTAGCAGCAGCAGCAGTAGTTGTAGCAATAGTAGTAGCAGTAGCAGTAGTAGGATTAGTAGTAGCAACAACAGCAATAGTTGTTGTAAGAGAAGCAGTAGCAGCAGTTGTCGTAGTAGTAGTGGTAGTCGCAGCAAGTATGGTTGTAGTAGCACTTGTAGTAGCAGCAACAATAGCCGAAGTAGTAGTATTGCAGTAGTAGTAGTAGGAGGAGTAGTTGTAGTAATAGTAGCAAAAGTAGTAGTAGTACGAGTTCTAGGAAAATAATTAATAGTAGCAGTAGTAATAATAGTAGTAGTAGTTGCAGTAGTAATAATAAAAGTAGTAGTAGTAGTGGTTGTAGCAATTGTAGCAGTGGTAGCATTTGTAATAGTAGTAGAAGTAGTAGTAGCAGTAGTTGTAGTCATTGTACTAGTAGCAATCACAGTAGTAATAGCAGCAGTAGTAGTAGTAGCAGTACCAGAAGTAGTAGTAGCAGCAGCAGTAGTAATATTAGTAATAGTAGTAGTAGTTGGACTAATAGTAGTAGCAGAAGTAGTAGCAGTAGTAGCAGTAGTGGCAGTAGTAGTAGTAGTAGTAGTAGTAGTGGTAGCAGTAGTAGTAGTAGTACTAGCAGTAGTAGTAGTACTACAGTTGTTGCAGCAGTAGTTGCAGCTGCAGTATGAGTAGAAGTAGTAGTAGTTAAAGTATTAGTACTAGTAGTACTATTAGTAGTAATAGTATTAGGAGTAGTAGTAGTCGGAGCGATAACAGTCGTAGCAGCAGTAGTAGTAGTAGCAATAGTAGTTGTAGTAGCGGTATTAGTAGTCGAAGTAGTTCTAATAGTAGTAGCATCAGTAGCAATAGTAGAGTAGTAGTAGTGGTGGTGGTAGTAGTAGTGGTTGTAGTAGCAATAGTGGTAATAGTTGTAACAGTAGTAGCTGCTGTAGCCGTAGTCATAGTAGTAAGAGAAGGAGTAGCAGTTGTTATTGTGGGAGAAGTAGCAGTAGTAGTAATAGTTGTAGCTACTACTACTATTTCTACTACTACGACTACAACTACTACTACTTCCACAACTACTCCAACTACTACACCTTCTACTACTATTACTCTAACGACAACTCCAACTACTCCTACTGCGACTACTGCTATTACTACTGCTACTACTGATATAACTACTAGTATTAATATTACTACCACTACTATTACTACTCCTTCTACAACTAGTACTACTATAACAACTACTACTGCTGCTACTACTACAATTGCTATTGCCTCCCCCACTACTGCTACTACTCCTACTTCAACTACTATTACTACAACTATAACAACTAATATGACAACTACTCTAACCACTACTACTGCTACTACTCCAACTCCAACTGCCACTCCTACTCGTACTACTACTACGAGTACCACTACTCCTAATACGACTAATACTACTACTAGTACTGCTACTACTACTACTATTACTACTAATGCTACTACTATTACTACAACCCCGAGTACTACAACTTCTACTACTACTACTCCAACTCTTACTTCTGCTACTACTACGACTACTCCCACTGCTACTATTGTTACTACTAGTCCAACTCCTACTTCTACTACTGCAAATATTTCAACAACTACTACTTCTACGACTACTCTGACTCCAACTCCTATTACTACTGCTACAACTAACAATAGTATTACTACTACTACTAATACTATAACTATCACTACTACTACTACAACTACTACTACTATTATCACCACGATTATTACCACTACTCCTCCTTCTTCTACAAGTGCTACGACAACTTCCATTGCTTCTACCACTACTACTACTACTACTACTCCTGCTATTGCTTCTACTAGTATTACTAACACTACGCCAACTACTGCTGCTCTTACCTCTTCTGCTACAACTACTGATACTACTACTGTTGCTGCTGCTACTACTATTACTACAGCTGCTACCACTACTGTCGTTGCTGCTACTATTACTACTACTACTACTACTACTACAACAACTACTACTTCTACTACTACTACTACGACGACTACTGCAACAATAACTATTATAACTACTACTAGTACTTTTGCTACTCCTATTACTTCTGCTGCTACAACAACAACTACTACTATTACTACTACTACTACTACTACTACTACGACTACTACTACTATGACTACTATTTCTATGATCACTACCACTACTACTACTTCTACTACAACTACTATTACTTCTACTGCTACTACTACTACGACTACTATTGTCATAGCAACATCCACTACTACTGCTGCTACTACAACTACGGCTACTTCAGCTTGTACTACTATCCCTACTACTACTACTATTACTACTACTACTACCTATATACTACTTCCCGTACTCCTAACACTACAACACTAGCTACTACTACTGCTACTCCCTACTTCTACAACTACTACAACCACAGCTGCTACTACTGATACTCCTACTACTAATGCTACTACTACTTCATCTACTACCACGGCGGCTACTTTTGTTGCTATTAGTACTACAGCCACTACTACTGCAACTACTACTACCACTGCTACTACTTCTACAGCTTCTATGGCTATTTCAACTACTACTACTACTCTTACTACTATAACAACAACAACTACTATTGCTACTTTTGCTACTACAACAAATACAACTGCGAGTTCTTCTGCCACAACTACTACTCCCTCTACAACTACTATTGCTATAGCTTCAAGTACAATATCTCCTTTCACAACTTCTGCTACTACTACTGCTACTGTTACTACCACTACTACTACTACTACGAATACTATGTCTACTACCACTTGTACTACGACTGCTACTACTTATACTACTACCACTACTTTTGCTACTATTGCAACTACTACAACAACAACTACTACTACTACTATTACTAGTACTACTAGTACTACTACTACTACTTGTACTACTACAACTACTACAATAGCAACAATAACAACTGCTACAACAATTTTTATTACTACTACTACTATTTCTGCGACTACAACTACTACAACTTTGGCTTCTACTGCTACTACCATTACAACAAGTAGTACTTCTATTGCTAATACTATTTCTACAACTACTATTGCTACTGCATCAAATACAACTTCTCCTTTCACAGCTTTTGCTACTACTACTACTACTGCTACTGCTACTACCACCACTATCGCTACTAATACCAAGACTACTACGACTACTACAACTGCTACAACTACTACTACCGATACTACAACTACTATTGCAACTCGTAATACGACTACTCCTACTACTGCTACAACTACAATAACTACTACCACTACTACTACTACCACAACTACTACAACTACTACCACTGCTACTAATACTTCTCCTACTTCAACTATGACTACAAGTACTACTGCCACTATTACTGCTGCTACTACTACGACTATAACTACTACAACTACTACTGATAAAGCTACTACTACTACTATTGCTCCTACTACTACTGCTATTGCTACTACTGTTACTACTACTACTAATACTACAATTGCAGCTACCACTACTGCTGCTACTACTACTACTTATCCTACTACTACTACTACTTCTGGTACTACTATTGCTACCACTAATACTACTACTACTGCTGCAACTGTTGCTCCTACAATGGCTAATGGTACTTCTAATAGTACTGCTGCTACTAATACTACTACTACAACTACGCTAGTACTACTGCTCCCGCTACTACTACTAATACTACTACTGCTACGACTATTACGCCGAATGCTACTATGACTACTACAACAACTACTAGTGTTGCTGCTACGATCGCAGCTAGTACTCAACTGCTATTGTAACTTCTACTACTACTACAACAACAACAACAACAACAATAACAACAACAACAACTACTACTACTACTACGACGACAACGACGACGACTAGTACTACTACTCTTGCTACTACTACTGCTACTACTACTATAACTACAACTGTCGCTACTACTATTTATCCTACTACTACTACTGCTACTACTACTGGCACTGCTACTAGTGCCACTAGTACTACATCTGCTATGATTACTCTAACAACTATTGCTACTACTACTACGGCTGCTACTTCTAGTATAATAACAACAACAACTACTATAATTAAAACTAATACTACTACTACTACAACAACAACAACATTTTCTCCTACTTTTACTAATACTACTACTACTTATAAATTTGCTACCACTACAGCTACTATAACAACAACTACTACTCCAGCTGCTGCTACTTCTACTACTAATACTACTGCTACTGCTGCTGCTACTGCTACTACTGGCACAACTACCAATACTACTATATCTACTACTACTACTACTGCTAATGCTACTATTACTACTATTGCAACTGCTGCTATTGCTAGTACTACAACTGCTACGACTACTGCAACTGCTACTGTTGCTCTACTACTATTCCAACGACTTCTACTACTACTACTAATACAAGTGCTTCTTTTACGACTACTGTTACTACAATTGCTCTACTACTACTACTAGTGCTATAGCTACTACCACTATTACAACTACTATTATTGTTACTAATGATACTCCTACTACTATTGTGGCTACTACTACCTCAACTTCTACAATTGCAACTGCTACTCCTACTACTACTATTGCTACTGCTACAATAACTACTGCTACTAGTACTACTGGCACTACTACTATTATTAATGCTAATACAATGGGTACTACTACTACAACTACTACTACTGTGACTAATGTTGCTACTACTGTTCCTACTACTTTTACTACAACCACCACCACTACTACTACAGCTACTGCTTCTACTACTACTACTACTACTACTGCTGCTGCAGCTGCTACTACTACTACTACTATTGCAACAACTGCTACTACTGTTGCACTACTACTCCGAGTACAACAACCACCGCAACAACAACAACAACTACTACTAATGCTACTACTACTCCTACTTCTGCTACTAATACTACTACTTCAAGTAATACCACTACAACTAATACTACTTCTACTAATACTCTACTACCATTACAACTTTTAGTGCTATCACCACTTCTACTACGACTATTGCTACTACAACAACTACTACTACTATTTCTACTACTACTACTACTACTAGTACTACTACCCCTACTAGTAGTTCTACTACTACTACTACTATCCCTACTAGTAGTTCTACTACTACTACTACTACCCCTACTAGTAGTTCTACTACTACTACTACTGTTGCTGCTACTGCGACAACTATTGCTACTTCTACTACTACTACTACTAATTCAACTACTACAACTACTGCTACTACTGCTACTACTACTGCTCCTACTGCTACTGCTGCTGCTAGTGCTATTACTACTACTACTTCTACAACTACTACAAAAACTACTACTACAACTATTGATGCAACTACAACTACTACAAGTACTGCTACTACTGCTACTGCTACTACTACTATACTACTACTACTACTACTACTGCTACAACAACAACTACTACTACTAGTACTACTATAGCTACTACAAGTGCTACTACTACTATTGTTAATACTGTTGCTACTGGTACTATTGCAAATACAACTATTACTACTACTGTGGCTCCTCTTATTACTACTACTACTACTACTGCGGCTTCTACTACTACTACTAGTACTAGAGCAGCTTCTGCTACTACTACCACTACCGCTACGACATTTGCTACTACTACTACTACTACTATTACTACTACTACTACTACTACTACTACTACTACTACTGCAGCTACAACAACTACTATGGCTGTTGTTACATCTACTACCATCGCAACTCCTACTACTTTTGCAGCTAGTACTACTAGTACAGGTTCTACTACTACTACTATTTTTGCTACTACTACTGTTACTACTGTTGCTACTGCTGCTACTACTACTGCAACTACTACTGCTTCCACTACTAGTACTGTTGCTCCTACGGCTACTATTGCTACTACTACTACTACTATGACTACTACTACAACTACTGCTACTGCTACTACTACAACTACTACTACTACCACCACTACTACTACTAATACTGTGGCTGCCACAGTTGCGATTGCAACTTTTGCTACTACTTCTACTACTACTGCTACTACCACTACCACTACTACGACAACTACTACAATAATTACTACTACTACTACTGCTACAGCTACTACTACTAGTGCTACTACTAATACAGCAGCTACCACAGTTTCAATTACAACTTTTGCTACTACTTTAACTACTGCTACTTCTTCTACTACAACTGCGGCTGCTACGAACGCTGCAATTACAACAACAACTACTTCTGCTAATACGACTACTACTTCTTCTAATACTACTTCAGCTACTATTGCAACTACTACCACTACTTCTTCTACTACTACTATTATTAATACTACTTCAACTACTATTACATTAACAATAACTGCTACTACTCCTACTACTACGACTACTACTACTACCACTACTACGACTACTATTTCTTCTACCATTGCTACTACTACTAGTACTACTGCTGTTGTTACTACAACTACAACAACTACTGCTATTTTTGCTACTACAACTACTACTACTATGACTTCAACTTCTGTTACAACTACTACTACTTCTACTACTTTCAATGCTACTACTTCAACTAATACTGCTACTGTTGATTCAACAACCACTGTTGGTTCCATTACTCGCACTGCTTTTGCTACCATAGGTATTGCTACTACTACTTCTACTACGTCTACTTCTACTCCAGCAACTACAACTACTGCTACATCTATCAGTATGGTATCTACTGCTACTATAGCTTCTACGACTTCAACTATTGCTTTTGCTAGTATGACTACTGCTGCTATTACTACTACTACTTCTGCCACAACTTCAACAACACCTACTTTTACTACTGCTACTACAACAATTATTGCTACTACTACTACTATGCTACTGCTACTACTACTGATGCTACCACTACTACTGCTACTACTGCTATTGCTGCTACTACTACTCCTATTATTACTACTACTGCGACTACTGCTGCTACTACTGTTGCTACTACTACTACTACTGCTACTCCTACTAATACTACTGCTGCCACTAATACTACTCCTACAACTTGTATTACTAAAACTACTACAAATGCTACTGCTACTTCTACTACTATTACTTCTACTACAACAGTTAGTACTACTACGACTACTACTGCTAGGACTACTACTTCTGCTACTACTATTTCTACTACTACTACTACTACTACTACTACTACCACTACAATTGCTACTGCTGCTACAACAACTACAACTACAATTACTAATACTACGACAACTACTACTACTACAACCACTTCTACTACTACTCATGCTATTTCTACTATAACTACTACTACTACAACTATAACAACTACTACTACTTCTAAGACTACTGCTACTGCAACTAGTACGATAACTACTACTACTACTACTACTATTGTTCCTACTGCTACTACTAATACTACTACCGCTATTACTCCTACTATTACTACTACTGCTGCTAGTACTGCTACTACTAATACTACAACTATTACTTCCACTACTATTCTTCTCCTACTACAACTACTACTAATACTACTGCTGCTACTGTTGCTAATACTACCACTACTGTTGCTGCTACTTCTACTGCTGCTTCTACTACCACTATTACTGCTACTACTATTACTACTACAACAACAACTGCGACTGCTACTAATGCTGCAACCACATATGCTGGTACTACTACTACTTCTCCTACTACTTTTACTACTATTACCGCTATTTCTTCTACAACTACTTGTACCACTACTACTACTACTACAGCTAATACTACTGCTACTTCTCCTACTTCCTCTACTGTTGCTGCTACGATAGCTACTACTACTGCTTCTACTACTTCTGCTACTACTGTTGCTACAACTACTGCTACTACTACCCCGACTACTAAAACTACTACTACTACTTCTACTCATACTACTTCGGCTACTGTTGGTTCTGCTACTACTACGACCGTTACAGCTACAACTTCTACTAAAACCGATCCAACTACTAATACTACCGCTACTAGAACTCCCACTGCTACTACTACTACGACAACAACTGCTACTGCTATAACTACGATGATGATTGCTACTGCAACTATTGCAGCTCCTGCTACTACTACTACTACTACCTAAACTGGTATAATTGATACTCCAACTACTACAACTACTACTGCTACTTCTACTACTGCAACTACAGTTGTTACTCCTACTACTACAACTACTGCTTCGACTGCTGCTACTACTCCAACTACTACTACAACTTCTGCTGCTACTTCCGCTACTATTTCTACTACTACTACTGCTACTATTATTACTGCAACTTCTACTAGTACTACTCCTACTACAACTATTGCAACTTGTACTATAACTAATACTTCTACTACAGCTACCACTACTACTACTTCTACTTAAACTACTACTAGTACTTTTACTACTACATCGCCTACAACTACTGCGTCTACCACTACTACTACTACGACTATGACTACTGCGACTATAATTACTTCGACTGCTTATACTACTGTGCCTACTACTCTTACTACTAATTTTGCTACTAATGCTACTTCTACTACTGCTTCAACTACTACTACTACTTCTACTACTTCTACTACTACTGTACCTACTACTAATGTTACAACAACTACCACTACTATGGTGACTAATTCTACTGCTACTACTACTACCACTACTACTACTACAACAACGACTACTACTACTGCTGCTACTACTATTACTACTACAATAGTTACTCTATTACTACTACTACAATTTCTACTACTACTACTATCGCCACTACTACTACTACGACTACTGCTACACTAATACTGCTATTATTGTTGCCACTACTACTACTACTACTACTACAATTGCAGCCAATACTATTACAACTACTGCTATTACTACAACTAAGACTACTACTGCTACTACAACTAGAAACAACAACAACTACTACTACTACTATCACTACTATTACTTCTTCTCCAACAACAACAATAACAACTACTATTACTACTTCTCCTGCTACCACTACTGTAACTGATACTACTACTGCTACAACTACTGCTATTGCTAATACTACTACTACTACTAATACTACTTCTACTACGCCTACTACTACTACCATTACCACTTCCGCTACTACTATAGCTACTGCTCCTACTATAATGAATACAAGTAGTACTTCAACTACTTTTGTTACTATTACTACTGTAACTACTACTACTACCACTCGTGCTGCTGTTGCTACTGCTACTACTACTATTACTACTACTATTGCGGCTACAACTGCTACTACCACTAATGTTGCTACTGTTACTGCTTCTACTACAACTACCACTACTACTACTACTACTACTACTTCTGCTTCCCCTACTACTGCTGCTGCTATTGCTGTTGCTACTACTACTACTACTATTACTACTACTACTACTACTACTACTACTACAACTACTACTAATACTACATGTGCTACTAATGCTATTGCTACTACTACAACTACTCTTGCTACAAAAACTACTACTACTTCTGCTGATGTACTAATGTTGCTTCTTCCGCTGTTGGTGCAACTACCACTACTAGAACTGTACTGGCTACTACTTCTATTACTACTGCTACTTCTACTACTTCTACTACTCCGGCTACTGCTGCTACTACTACTACTACCACTACTGCTACAACTAGTACTTTTGCTACTACTACAACTGTAGCTACTACGACTACTAATACTTTTACAACTACTACTACTACTATTACTGCTGCTATTGCTGCTGCAGCTTTGGTGCTGTTGCTACTGTGGCTATTATTACCACAACTGCTACTACTTCTTCCTTATACTACCATTATTGTTACTACTATTAATACAACTAGTAATACTACTGCTAGGGCTACTATTACTAGTACTGCTACTACTGCAGCAGCTGGTACTATTGGTACTACTACTACTGCCCATGCTATCACTACCACAGTTACTACTACTGCTACTACTTTTGCTACTACAAGTTCTGCTACTACTAATACTACTACTACTACGACTACAACTACAAATGTCACTACTACTACTTCTTTTATTACTACTACTATGACTACAACTACAAATGCCACTACTACTACTTCTATTACTACTGCAGCTACTACTACTACTGCTACTACTACGACTACCACCACCACCACCACCACCACTATTACTACTACTCCAACTAGTACTGATGATGATGCTGCTGCTACTACTACTACTGCGACAACTATTACTACTACTACAACTACTACCACTACCACTACTGCTAATAATACTATTGCTGTAGCTATTGCTCCAACCACTACTCTTACAACTTCTCCTACTACTATTACTATTGCCATTAGTATTACATCTACTACTACAACTGCTTCGATGACTAGTACTACTGCTACTACTTATGCTTGCAACTACTACTACAGCTATGACTACTACAACTACAAGTGCTGCTACTGCTACTACTTCAGCTAGTACTATTGCGGGTACCATTACTATTACTAAATAACTATTGCTGCTACTACTACTGCTACTACTACTACTACTGCTCCTGCTGCTGCTACTACTACTGCGACTACAACAACTACTTTTGTGACTATTTCTGCTACGAAAACTACTATGACTACAACTACTATTGCTGCTGCTACTACTACTGCTTCTACTGCTACTAGTCCTACTACTACTACTCCTACTACTACCATAATTACTTCTACTACTACTTTGACTACTCCTCCTCCTCCTACTACTACTGCTATTGCTATTATTGCTACTACTGCCGTAGATGCTACTACTACTACTACTACTCATGCTACCGCTACAACTGCTACAACTGTTACTACTGCTCCTACTACTAGTACTCCAAGTGCTTCTACTAGACTTATCACAACTATTGCTACTGCTACTACTGCTACTGCTACTACTCCTACTACTGCTACTCCTACAAATACTATTGCTGCCACCACTACTACTATTACTGCTACTACTACTTCTACTGCGATTACTTCTAGTACAACAACTACTACAACGACTACTACTGCTATGACTAGTACTTTTGCTTCTGCTATTACTATTGCTGCTGCTACTGCTGCTATGGCTACTATAGCTACTACAACTTCTTCTCCTGCTACTACTACTTCTACTACCCATACCAGTACTGCCACTACTTTCGCATCTACTATGACTACTACTACAATTACTACTACTCCTGTTGCTGTTGCGACTGCTGCCGCTACTGCCCTTGTGGCTACTTCTACTACTACAACTTCTTCTCCTACCTCTACGACAACTGCCGCTACTGCTGCTACTATTACTACTGCTACTGTTATAGGTAATATTACTACTGCTACTGCTACTGCTAATATTACTACTACAACTGCTACTAATATAATAACTACGACAGCAACTAGTGCTACGGCTAATACTACTACAACAACTACTACTAATACTACTGCTACTCCTCCTGCTACTACTACGATAGCTACTACTACAACAATTGCAGCAACAACTACCACTACAGCTGCTGCTCTACTCAATTACTATTACAACTATTTCTTCTACTCCTATTGCTACTATTACTACTAGTACTACTAGTACTACTACTACTACTACTACTACTACTTTTACGACAATGACGACTAGGACAACTACTAATACTACTACTTATACTATTACTACTATTGCTCCTGCTATCACTATCACTACTACTACTACTGCTACTATTACTGCTAATACTACTACCACTACAAATACGACTACTATTTCTACTACAACTAGTACTACTACTTCTTCTTCTACCACTACTACTGCTACACCTACTACTACTACAACTACAACAAGTTCTACTATTGCTACTACTGCTACTACTGTTACTACTACCATAACAACTACTTCAGCAACTACTGCTACTGCTACTACTACTACAACAACAACAACTACTACTACTACTAGTTCTACTATTGCTACTACGGCTGCCGTGACTACTACTACCATAACTTCTCCTACTATTGCTACCACTACTACTACTTCTGCTACCACTGAAACTACTACTAGAACAACTATGACTGTTACTACTACTACTTCTACTATTATTACTACTATTACTACTATTGCTACTACTGCTTCTACTACAACAATAATAACTACTACTGCTGCTAATACTACTATTACTACAACAACAACTACTTCTACTATTACTACTACTACCACTATGGCTGCTACTGCTACTATGACACCTACTACTACTTCTCCTACTATAATGACTGCTGCTGCTGCTCCTACTACTACTACTTCTACTACTATTACTACCACAACTACTACTACTACAACTTCTTTTGGTATTGCCACTGCTACTAATACTACTACGACTAATACTACTACTACTGCGACTACTACCAATACTACTGCTACTTCTAGGACTACTGCTGCTGCTGCTGCTACTACTACTACTACTACTTCTACTACTACTACTCCTACTCCTACTACTATGACTCCAATTATTGTTGTTGCTCCTACTACTATGACTACAACAACAGCTACAATAACTATAACAACAACTTCGTTACTACTTCTACCGCTACTGTGGCTACTACTATTACTGCAACTACTAGTACGACTTCAACTACTGCAGCCTCTGCTACAACTGCTACTCTACAACAACTACAATAACTACTACTTCTACTTCAACTACTGGCACTACTTTTACTGTCACTTCTCCTACTACTAACACTACTACTACTATTGCTACTACCATAGCTGCTCCCACTACTACTGCTTTTGCTGCTTCTGATACGACTGCTACTGCTACTACTACTACTATTACTACTTCTACTATTATTATTACTATTGCTACTAATAAGACCAGTACTACAATAATTACTACTACAACTACATATACTGCTATTACTGCACTGCTACTACCCTTATTACTGCTACCGATACCACTACTTCAACTGCTACTACTACTACTTCTACTACTGCTGCTACTACTACTACTATTGCTACTACTTGTCTTGCTCCTCCTCCTCCTCCTCCTACTATTACTACTGCTACTACTACCACTACAACAATAACATCTACTGCTACTGCTACCACTACGAGTACCACTACTGCTAGTTCTACGCCTGCTACGACTACTACTGCTTCTAGAACATGTACAAGTACTTCTACTTCTCCTGTGACTGCTAATACTTTAGCTATTACTACCACTACGACTACTTCTACTACTACAGTTATTACTGCTACTGTAACAACTACGACAATAATAACAATAATAACTGCTACTACTACTCTTGCTACAACTACTACTATGATTACGACTACTACTAGTTCTACTGCTACTACTACGAGCTCTATTACTACTATTGCGGCAACTACAACTAAGGCTACTACTACAGTACTACAACTACTACTATTTATACTAGTACTACCCCTATTACTGCTACTATGGCTACTGCTACTATTACTAGTACTAGTACTACAACTACAACTACTACTCCTACTACCACACTACTACTAGTATTGCTAGTACCACTACTTCTACTTCTACTAATACTAGTACTAGTACTACTACTCCTCCTCCTCCTCCTATCGCTACTACTACAACTACTACAACTACAACTGCTACTGCTACTACTACTACCACTTCTACTACTACTACTGCTGCTCCTGCTGCTACTACTAGTACTGCTAGTACTGCTGTAAAGCTACGACTACTACTACTAGCACTATTACTACTCCAGCAACTATTGTTGTTACTACTACGAATACTACTGCTACTACTACTACGACGACGACTACAACAACTCCTCTCGCTACTGCTACTACTCCTCCTACTAGTATTACTACTGTAACAACTACTACTATTAGCACGGCTACTGCTCCCATAATTACTCCTGTTAATACTACTAATCATAATACTACTACTACTACTACCACGACTACAACAACTCCTTTTGCTACTGCTATTACACCTTCTACTAGTATTACTACTGCTACAACTACTACTACTTATACAGCTACTACTAATGCTACAACTACTACTAAAACTACTACTACTATTAAAACTCCCACAACTACTACTACTACCACTTTTACTAATCCTCCTCTTCCTACTACTGCAACAACCACTACTAGCACAACTGTTGCTACTACTACTACTACTACTACTACGACTACTACTACTACTACTCCAACTCCTACTCCTACTGCTACTCCTACTACTACATCTACTAGTACAACTACTACTACAATAACTACTACTGCTATTGCTACTGCTACTACTACTACTGCTACTACTACTACTAGTATGGCTACTACTGCTACTGCTACTGCTACTACAGCTACTACAGCTACCACTACTACTACTATTGCTACTGGTATTACTACTATAACTAATCCCACTACTACTACTGTTGTTACTACTATTACTACTGCTACTACTACGACAACTACTGCTATCACTACTACTACTAGTACTGCGATGCCTACCATGACTACTAATAGTACTAGTACGACTCCTACTACTAGAACTACTACTTCAAATAGAAGTATGGGTAGTAATGGTAGCATTAGTAGAAGTAGTAATAGTACTAATAGTGGTAGTAGTAGTTGTTCTTGTTGTAGTAGCTGTAGCAGTTGCAATGGCAGTGGTTGTAATAGTAATAGTAGTAGCAGTTGCAGTATTAGTAGTAAGTAGAAGTACAGTACTAGTAGTGAAGTAGCAGGAGTGTAATGTAGTAGTAGAAATTCTAACAGTAGTAGTTGTTGACTACTACTACTATTGCCGCAACAACAACAACAACAACAACGACTACTACTACTACTCCTACTACTACTACTATGATTACTACAACTACTACATCTACTACTGCTAATACAACAACTACTACAGCTACTACTGCTATTGCTACTTCCTTTACAAGTACTACTACTTCTAATACTACTACACTACTACTACAATTACTACCACTAGCACTATTACTACTTCAACAACTACTACTATTACTACTACTAATACTACTACTACTACTTCTTCTACTACTATGACTACTACTACTATTTGTCCTACTACTACTGCTACTACTATTGCCACTACTACTACTCTTGCCACTACCACTACTACTACTACTACTTCTGGTGCTACCACTGCTTCAGTTATGCAACTGTTATTGCTACAGCTACTACAACTACTACTGCTTCTATTGCTACTACTACTACTATTGCTATTACTAGTCCAACTACAACTACTACTGCCACTGCTACTACTTCTACTATTATTACTAACAATTCTTCTACTACTACTTCTGCTACGATTACTACTACTACTACGGCAACTCCTATAGCTACTACTACTATAACTACTACTATAACAACAACAACTACTACTTATACTACAACAACGGCAGCCATTGCGGCTGGTACTACAACTACAACTGCGACTGCTATTGCTACTATTATTGCTACAACTATTACTACTACTACTACAACTACTATAATTGTTGTTGCTGCTACTACTACTTTTACTACTACTAATGAGACTGCTACAACTACTACAACAACTACTACTGCTGCAGTTGTCGTAGCTGCTGGTGCAAATACTACTATTACTTCAACTTCTCCAACTAATACTACTGCAGCAACTACTACTACTGCCACAACTACTGCGACTACCACAACTACTACTCCTACTACTACTACTACAATATTTGGTACTACTATAGCTACAACTGCTACTACCACCACCACCACTACTACTAGTACTACTACTACTACTACAACTACTGCTACAACTACTATTATTACTGCTACTGCTATTACCAGTACTACTACTGATACTACTGCTTCAACTACAACTATAATAACTAGTACTACTTCTACTTCTACTATTACTACTACTACCACTGATACTGCTACTAGTACTGATCCCCTCCTCCTCCTACTCCTCCTCCTCTTGCTACTACTATTACTATTTCTACTACATCTTCTACTCCTACTACCATTACAACTACTACTTCGGCCACGACAACTGCTACTACTACTACCACGTCTACTACTTCTACAACAACTACTACTACTTTTGCTACTGCTACCACTACTAATACTACTACTACTACTACTAATATATGTTACCACCACTACTGATAATAATACGACTACAATTGCTACTACTACCACTACTACTAATACTGTTGCTGCTACTACTACTATTACTTCTAGTACTACTACTGCAGCTACTACTACTACTACTAGTACTACTACTAATACTACTACTGTTGCTGCTACTACTGCTACTACTAGTATTACTATTACTACTACAATAACAACTACTCCTATTGCTACTACTACAACGCCTTCTACTACTACTATTACTACTACCACTACTACTTCTACTACTACTATACTGCTAATACAACTTCTTCTACTAGCACTGCTACCACTCCAAAAACTATTACAATTAGTACTACAAATACTACTACTACAACTGCAACTACTCCTATTGCTACTGCTATTCCTAATACTACTACTACGTCTCCTACTGCTAATACTACTACTACTACTACAACAACTACCCCTATTGCCTCTCCTACTACTACTCCTACTACTATTACTACTACTATCACTACCACTATTACTACCACTACTCCTACTGCTGCTTCTCCTACTACAACTAATACTAGTACTATTACTACTACTACAACTACAACAACATCTACTACCACATCTACAACTCCTCCTCCTCCTACTACTACAACAACTACTACTACTACTCCAACTCCTACTCCTACGGCTACATCTACTACTACTTCTAGTACTTCTACTACTCCTATTCCTGAAACTTCTGCTGCTGATACTACTACTACTACTACTACCACTACTACTACTACTACTACTACTACAACAACTATTGCTACTGGAACTACTGCTATACCAATTACTGAAAGTACTATGTCTACTACTGCTTCTGCTACTACTACTACCCCAACTACTACCACTACTTCTACTATTAGAGCGACAACTGCTGCTATTTCTATTGCTACTCACACTACTACTCCTCCTACTACTATTGCTGTTGTTGCTACTACTCCTACACCTCCTACTAGAAGTTCTTTTACTACTACTACTATTGCAACTAGTGCTACAAGTACTACTACTCCAACTAGTATTTCTTCTCCTACATGTATTCCTAATACTACTCCCACTACTACTACTATTGTACTACTATTACTACTACTACTCCTACGACTATTACTACTACTATTACTACTTCTATTACTACCACTACTCCTACTGCTACTACTCCTACTACAACTAATACTAGTACTATTACTACTACTACAACTACAACAACATCTACTACCACATCTACAACTCCTCCTATTCCTACTAGTACAACAACAACTACTACTACTACTCCCACTCCTACTCCTACTGCTACAGCTACTACTACTTCTAGTACTTCTACTACTCCTATTCCCGAAACTTCTGCTGTTGATACTACTACTACTACTACTACTACTACTACTACTACTACTACTACTACTACTACTACTACTACTACAACTGTTCCTACTATAACTACTACTATACCAATTACTGAAAGTACTATGTCTACTACTGCTACTGCTACTACTACTACCCCAACTACTACCACTACTTCTACTATTAGAGCGACAACTTCTACTATTTCTATTGCTACTCACAATATTACTACTCCAACTACTATTGCTGCTGCTGCTACTACTCCTACACCTCCTGCTAGAAGTTCTTTTATTACTTCTACTATTGCAACTAGTGCTACAAGTACTACTACTCCAACTAGTGTTCCTTCTCCTACACGTATTCCTAATACTACTCCCACTACTACTACTACTACTACTATACTACTATTACTACTACTACAACTACTACTACTCCTACTACTGCTACTACTTCTACTTATACAACAACTACTACTAGTAGTAGTATTACTACCATTAGTACTACTACTGCTATTGCTACCACTACTACTGCTGGTACTACTAGTTCTGCGATTACTACTATTGCTGTTGCTGCTGCTACTATTGTGACTATTACTACTGCAATAACTACTACTGTGACTCCCATTGCTAATGTGGCTACTACTTTTACTCCTACTACTATTATTGCTGCTAATGTGGCCACCACCACTACTACTACTGTTGCTCCTGCTTCTTCAAATACGGATACTACTACTACTTCTATTACTACTATGGCGACTGCTACTACAACTACTACTACTGCTGTTGTTGCTACTATTGCTGTTGTTGTTGCTGCTAATCATACTACTACTCCTACTTATACTACTACTACTGCAAGTACAACTACTGCTACTACTACTTTGACAACTTTTACTACTACTAGTAGTAGTACTACTTCTACTACATTTGCTACTACTATTGCCACAACTGCTGCAACTATAACAAGTACTACTAGTACAACAACAACTACTTCTGCTACTACCAGTACTACAACTGCTACAGCTAGTACTCTTTGTATTGCTACTACTACAGCTTCAACTGCTACTGCAACTACTGCAATTACTATAGCCACTATGGCTACTACAAGTGCTTTTATTACTACTCTTGCAACTACTACTACTACTGCTGTTGCTGCTACTGCTACTACTACTTAAACTACTGCAGTTACAACAACTACTACTACTACCACTACTATTATTACTATTGCTACTACTACGACGAAGAGTACTATTGCTACTACTACTACTACTTTTGTCACTACAATAGTTGTTACTCCTACTAATACTACTTATGCAACTAATAGTATTACTATCAATACTACTACTACTACTACAACCACAAATACAACTGCTACTACCACTACTTCTGTTACTTCTGCTACTTCTGCTACTACTAATACTACCACTACTACTACTACTACTACTACTACTTCTACTACTACTACTACTGCTACTAATCGTGCCGCTGTTGCTCCAACTACAACTACAACCACTGCTACTACTCTCACTACAACTACTGCTAGTATTGCAACTGCTGCTTCTGCTACTACTACTACAGCTACCACTTCTGCCACTATGATTACTGCGACTACTTCGCCAACTACTACTACTACTACTACTATAGCTACTACTACGGGTACTGTTGCTACTGCTACCACTTCTACTACGATCACTAGAACAACTACTACTACTGCTACCACAACTACTACTACTATTACTTGCACTACTACTACTACCCATACTACTACTACTGCTGCTGCTGCTACTACTCCTACTGCTACAACTATCGCTGCACTACTGCTCTACTGCAGCTACTACTGCTATTACTATTGCCACTAATATTGCTGCTAGTACTACTACTATTACTACGACTACTACTTTTGCAGGTGCTACTACTGTTGCTGCAACTGCCATAGCTACTACTTTGACTACCGTTGCTTCTATTACTAGTACCTCTTCTACTACTACTACTACAACCACTATAGCTACTACTAATGCTACTACTATTATCGCTACTGCTAATGTTACTGCATCTGCTGCTGCCGCTAATGTTTCTGCTACTGCTACTACTACTACTATACCTACTTCTCCAACTACTCCAACAACTACTACTGCTACTACTACTACTACTACTATTACTACAGCTACTACTACTACAGCTACTACTGCTATTACTACTACTACAACTACAACAAGTACTATTGCTATTACTACTACTAACACTACTATTGCTAAAACTATTACTACTACTGCTGCTGCTGCTGCTGCTGCTGCTTTTGATGCTACTGCTGCAACAACAACTGCTACTATTACTACTACTCCTCCTCCTAATACTACTACAGCTTCTATTATTACGACTACTATTGCTAGTACTTCTATTGCTACATCTACTACTACTACTACTACTACTTCTCCAATTCCTAAATCTACTACTGCTACCACTTCAACTACTACTACTACTTCTGATACAACTACTACTACTACCAGCACTACTGCTGCAGCTGCTGCTACTACTACAAAAACAATAACTACTACTACTACCACTTTTCTACTATTACTAACACTAACACTACTAATACTTCTACTGCTGCTACTACGAAAACTACTATGACTATTACTACTACTACTATTATTATTATTACTATTACTACAACAACTACTACTACTACTACTTCTACTACCACTACTACTGTTACAACTGCTACGCTTACTACTTCTCTTACAACCACTACTCTACTATTACTGCTATTACTACTATTACTACTACTAGTAGTGTTACTTCTGTTACAACTACTACTACTATTATGACTCCAACTACTACTCCTAATACAACCACTACTACTTCTATTCCCACTACTACTCCTACTACTAGTACTACGACCCCTACCATTAGTACTACTGCTGCTGCTGTTACTAGTAGTACAACTACTATTACTATTACTACTACTATTGCTACTATATATACTACAACTACAACTACTACTACTATTGCTACTGATACTACAACTACTTCTACAGCTGCTCCTACAACAACTCCGACTAATATTACTAGTACTATTACTACTACAACAACAACTACTATTGTTGCGGCTGCTGCTGTTGCTACTACTACTGCCACTGCTCTCTCTACAACTGCTACTCCTTCTATTGCTAACATTATGCTAGAAACTACAGCTACTACTGCTATTACTACTACTGTTACTGCTACTACTACGACTACAATGATTACTACTACCACTACGACTACGATTACTACTACTACTACTACTACTTCTGCTACAATTGCCGCTACTTCTACTACTACAACAACTGCTACTACTACTACTACTACTACTATGATTACTACTACGGCTAGTACTGTTACTACGACTACAATTGCTACAACCCGTCCATTTACTACTTGTACAATTATTACCACTACTACTAGTAGTAGTACTACTACTACTACTATCTCTAGTTCTACAACTGCTGCTACTATTACTACACTACTACTACAACTATTACTACTAGCACTACTACTACTATTACTACTACTACTACTACCACTAACTACAACTATGCCTACCGCGACAACTGCTACTGCTACTGCTAGTCCTATTACTACTACTATTACTGCTACTACTACAACAACAACTACTACTTCTACTATTACTACTACTACTTCAAATACTACTACTTCTGCTTTGACTACCACAACTACTATTGCAACAACAATAGCCACTACTATTTCTCCTAGTACTACAACCAATAGTATAACTACTTATACTGCAACAAATCGGCCCCTGCAGCTAATATTGCTTCTCCAACTGCTACTACTACTCATACAACTACTACTATTGCTACTATTACTTCTACTGGCACTACTACTTCTATCGCTACTGAGACTTCTACTACTGCTACTACTATAACTACTATTCAGACAGCTGCTACTACTACTTTAGCTGCTACTAATACTACTACTATAACTACTATTATGGCTACTACCTCTACTGCTACTTCAGCTGCTGCTGCTGCTCCTACTACTACCACTACTACTACTACTACTACTACTACTACGAAAACTACTACTTCTACTTCTAATACTACTACCACTGCTACTACTACTATTGTTACTAACATTGCAACTACTACTGCCAAGACTACTCTAACTCCTGCTCCTACGGCTACTCCTACTACTACTTCTACTGCTACAACTACTGCTACTACTACTTCTACTACTACTGCTGGTACAATTACTGAAACTAGTGCTAGTGCTACTTGTACTATTACTACTATTGCTATTAGTACTACTACCGCAACTCCTATTACCACAACTATTACTGCAACTACTGCTAGCACTACTACTACTTTTTCTACTGCTACTACTAGTCCATACGCTCCTAAGACTTATACCACTACTAATCCATCAACTACTACAACTTCTACACACCTGCTACTACAACAACAAGAACAACAACAACAACAACAACTACTACTATTACAACTATTGCAATTGCTACTACTGCTCCTACAACTATTACCACTACAAATACTAGTCGCACTAATACTACCACTCCAAATACTCAAAACTACTACTACTACTACAACAATTGCTACTGCTCTGCTACTATTACTACTACTTCTACAACAACAACTACTACTACCACCACTGCTATTACTACTTCTACCACAGCTACTACTATTACTACTACTACCTCAACTACTACTACTGCTACTTCTATTACTACACTTCTACTACAACAACTACTACTAGCACTAGTACTACTACAACTACTACTATTACTACTACTATTATTATTATTACTACTACTACTACTACTATTATTATTACTACTTCTACTACTACTATTACTACTACTACTACAACTACTACTACTACTCCTACCACTACTACTTTTACTACTACTACTATTATTACTACTACTACTACTGCTGCTTCTACAATGCAACTACTATTACTACTGCTGCTTCTACACCTACTATTGCTGCTATTGCTACTGCTACTACTATTGCCACTACTAGTCCTACAACTACTACTACTATTGCTACTACTACAGCCACTACTACTACGTCTACTATTACTACTAATACTTCCGCTACTACTACTTTTGTTACGACTACTACTACTACTTCGGTAACTGCTAAGCAACTACTACTACAACAACTACTGCAACAATTGCTAGTACTACTTCAACTACAATAACTAAAACCACTGCGGCTGCTACTGCTACTACAACTGCTACTACTACTACTATTATTATTGCTACAACTACTGGTACTACTACAACAACTATTACTACTGTTGTTGCTGCTGTTGCTACTACTACTACTACTACTGAGACTGCTACTACTACTACAACAACTACTACTACGACTATTGTTTCTGCTGCCAGTACAAATTCTACTATTACTTCAACTTCGCCAACTAATACTACTACTCCAACGACTACTAGTACCACAACTACTGCTATTTCTACAACTGCTACTACTATTGCTACAACTACTACTACAGTACTACCGCTACTACTACGACGTCTACAACCATTGCTGCTAATACTACTATTACTGTTACTACTAGTACTGCTCCCTTCGCCCACCTCCTTCTCCTCTTCCTACTACTACTACTGCTACTTCTACTACAACTACTACTTCGACTACTATTACTACTACTACTACTGTTGCTACTACTACCACGTCTACTACTTCGACAATAACTACTACTACTTCTGCTACTGCTACAACTATTAGTTCCACTATTACTACTATTACTGCTAATAATATGACTACAATTGCTCTTACTACCACTACTACTATTGCAAATACCACAACTACTACTTCTAAAACTACTACAACAACTGCTACTACTATTGCTACAACTGCTACTACCACTACTAGCACTAGTCCTACTACTACTAATACAACTACTACCACTACTACTACTACTATTACCCGTACTACTACTACTAATACTACTACATCAACTGCAACTACAACTACTACTACGTCTAGTACTGTTGCTGCTATTACAACAACTATTACTGCTACTGCAAGTACAGCTCCCTTCCTCCTCCTCCTCCACCTCTTCCTACTACCACTACTACTACTTCTACTACAACTACTACTCCGACTACTATTACTACTACCACTACTCCTGCTACTACTACTATTGCTACTACTACCATGTCTTCTACTTCAACAATAACTACTACTACTTCTGCTACTGCTACAACTACTTCCACTATTACTACTACTACTGCCAATAATATGACTACAACTGCTCTTACTACCACTACTACTACTGGCACCACCACTATTACCACTACTTCTACTGCTGCTACTACTACTTTTTTTTCTACTACAACAACTGCTACTACTACATCATCTACTACTTCTAGTACTAATACTACTATGTTTGCTATTACTACTGCTACTACTATTATTACTACTACTACAACAACAACAACAAATACTCCTATTGCTACTACAACACCTTCAAGTACTACAACAGCTACTGCTACTACTACTACTTCTACTACTACTATTACTACTACTACTACTACTACTACCGCTAATACTACTACACTACTACTACAACTACTTCTACTAGCACTGCTACTACTCCAATTACTACTACAATTACTGCTACTAATACTATTATTACTACTACTGCAGCTACTCCTATTGCTACAGCTACTACTACTCCTACTAGATTGCTGCTACTATTACTACTTCTACAACAACTATTACTACTAATCCAACTACTGCTACTACTACTACTACTACTACTATAATGACTACTGCTATTACTTCTACTACTACTACTACACCTACTACTATTACTTTTGCTATTACTACAACTACTCCTACTGCTACTACTTCTAATACAACTAATACTATTACTATTACTACTACTTATCTAACACAACAACTACCACTACCACATCTACAACTCCTCCTAGTACTACTACTACAACTACCATTGCTACTACTACTACTTCTACTACTACTACTACTACTAATACTACGACTTCTACTACTACTCCAACTCCTATTGCTACGGCTACTGCTACTACTACTTTTACTGCTACAACTACTATTCCTGAAACTACTGCTGCTGATAATACTACTACTACTACTACTCCTCTTACTAAAACTAATACAGCTACTACTGCTACTATAGCTACAACTACTCCAACTACTACTACTACTTCTACTATTAGAGCAACAACTGCTACTACTTCTGCTGCTGCTCACATTGTTACTGCTACTACTGCTACTACTACTACTTCTACTCATCCTACTAGTAGTTGTTCTACTACTACTACTATTACAACTATTACTACTACAACTACTAGTACAACTACTACAATAACAACTACTACTACTATAACTATTGCGACTATCGCTACTACTACTGCTACTACTACTAACACTATAACAACTTCTACGACTTCTACTACTACTACTACTACTGCTACTTCTACTATTACCACTAATAGTTCTACTACTACTACTACTACTACTTCTACTGCTACTACGACTGCTACTAGTAGTTCTACTACTACCACTACCACTACTACTATTTCTAGTGCTATTACTACTACTACTACTATAACTACTGCCACTCCAACAAATACTTCTATAATTACTACTACTATGACTTTTACTACTACTACTACTGTTACTACTACTACTACTATAATACTACTGTTGCGGTTATTGCTACTACTACTATGGGTAATACTCCTACTATTACTTCCACTACTACTTCTACTACTACAAATATTACTACGACTACTACTTCTGCTATAGCTACTATTACGTTGACCACTACTACGACTACTACTACAACTACTAATCATGCTGCTACAATTATTACTGCTACTACTACAATAACAACAAGAACAACAACTACTACTCCTACTACTACCATTACTACTACTATGACCTCTACTATCGCTACTGCGACTCCTACTACAACAACTACTACTACAATTACTACAACTACTACTACTACAACAACTACTACTACCCCAACTAGCATTGCTTTTCCCACATGTATTCCTCCTACAACTCCTACTACCGCCACTACTACTACTACTGCAACAACTTCTACTACTCCTACTACTGCTACTACTTATACTTCTACTACTACTACTACTACTACTACTAGAAGTACTACCACTAATACTAATACTGCTGCTACTACTACTAGTACTCCTACTCCAACTACTGCTACTACTACTGTTGTTGCTCCAATAGCTACCAATACGGCTACTACTACTAATTCTATTACTACTGCTACGACTGCTACTAGAACAACTACCACTGCTGCTGCTACTACGCGTGCTGCTGCTGCTGCTAATAATAATACTAGTACTCCTACTACTTCTACTGCTACAACTACTACTACTACAACTTTTGATACTACTATTACTGCTACTACTGTTGCCACAACTGCTGCAACTATAACAAATACTACTAGTACAACAACTACTACTACTTCTACTACCACTACTACAACTACTACAACTACTATTCTTTTACTGCTACTGCTACTATTGCTTCAATTGCCACTGCTACTACTATTGCTTCAAATGCTACTACTACTACTGCAACTACTATAGCTACTGCTGCAACTACTAGTGCTTCTATAACTACTCTTGCTACTACTACTACTATTACTACTACTACTATTGCTTCAAATGCTACTGCTACTACTGCAATTACTATACCTACTGCTGTAACTACTAGTGCTTCTATTACTACTCTTGCTACAACTGCTACTACTTCTGTTGGTGCAGCTACTACTACTTGTGCTACTACTGTTACGACTACTACTAATACTACTACTACTACTACTACTACTACTACTACTACTACTACTACTACTACTACTACTACTATTGCGACTACTACTACTGTTATTACTATTGCTACTACTACTACTACTTCTGTCATTACAACTGCTATTACTCCTACAAATACTACTTCTGTAACTACTAGTATTCCTATTAATACTACTACTACTACTACTACTACTAATATTTCTACAACTAAAACTACGATTGCTGCTACTACTACTTCTGGAACAACTGTTACTTCTCCTGCTACTACTACCACTACCACTACTACCACCACCACCACTACTACTACTTCTACTGCTACTACAACTACTAATACTGCCACTATTGCTCCAACTACTACTACTACCACTGCGGCTACTATTACTAGAACAACTATTAGTACTGCTATTACTGCTGCCACAACTACTACTGCTAATACTTCTGCTACTACGGCTACCACTACTACTTTTCCAACTACTACTATTGCTACTACTACTGGTACTATTGCTATGGTACAACTTCTATTATGACTTCTGTAACTACAACTACTACTGCTACCACAACTACTATGACTACTACTGCTACTACTATTACTTGCACTACTACTACTACAACAACTACTACTGCTACTACTATCGCCGTACTACTAATCTACTGCAGCTACAACTGCTATTACTACAACTGTTGCTACAGCTGTTGCTGCTACTACTACTACTACTATTGCAGCAGCTACTTCTTCTAGTAGCAATACTACTGTAGCAACTACTGCTGCTGCTGCTGCCATGACTGTTACTACTGCCGCTACTACAACTACTATACCTATTTCTCCTACTACTACAACAACAACAACAACTACTACAACTAATACAACTACTATTGCCATTACTACTACTATTACTATGGCTACTACTACTGCAACTACTGCTGCTATTACTACTACTACAACTACAATAACAACTACTACTGCTACTACCTGTACCACTACTACTGCTAATACTATTACTACTACTCTGCTGCAGCTCCTTTTGCTACTACTGCTACTACTACTACTACTACTGTTGCTCCTAATACTACAATAACTTCTACTATTACTGCTACCACTTCGATTGCCACACCTACTACTACCCCTACTACTACAACTTCAACTCCAATTACTACTACTACTAGTAGTTGTACTAGTACTACTCCTACTCCTAAACCTACAACAACAACAACAACAACAACAACTACTACTACTACTACTACTATTGCTACTAGTACAACACTACTACTACAACTACTACTTCTAGCACCGCTACTGCTCCAATTACTACTACTATTAGTACTACTACTACTACTACTACGACTACTACTACTACTAATATTACTTCCACTGTTACAACAACAACAACAACTACTAAAACTATTGCTACTAGTACAGCACTACTGCTACAACTTCTACTTCTAGCACTGCTATTGCTCCAATTACTACTACTATTACTACTACTACTACTACTACTACTACTAATATTACTTCCACTGCTACAACAACTACTACTACGGCTACTACTAATACTATCACAACCACTAATATTACTACTACTACTACCACTACTACTCCAACAATGACTACTACTACCAATTCTACTATTCCTACTACTACTACAACTACCATTATTACTACTGCAACTGCTACTACTACTAGTACTATTATTATTATTATTATTAATAATACTACACCAACTCCTGCTCCTATTGCTACTCATACTACTACTTCTGTTGCTACAACTAATACTACAACAACAACTTCAGCTACTACTACTTCTAATACTTTTGTTGCTACTATTACTGAAACTACTGCCATTGCTACTACTACTACAACTATAGTTGCTACTGGTACTACTACTACAACTTCAATTACCATTACTACTACTACTACTACTCCACTTACTACTACTACTGCAAACACTCCTACGACTTCCATGACTACTACTCAAGCTACCACTGCAACTACTACACTCCTATTACTACTACTTTTATTACTACTACTACTACTACTAATGCTACTACTTCTACAATTATGACTACTGCAATTGCTACTACTGTTCCTACTATTATTACTTCTACTACTTCAAGTTGTACTAAGAAAACCACTCCAAACACTCTTACTACTACTACTACTGCAACAACAACTACTGCTTCTACTACTACTACTGCTACTACTACTACTACTACATTACAAACAGTATACCTGCCACTACTACTACTCCTTCTACTACTGCTACTACTTCTACCACTATGAATACTTCCACTACTACTACTCCTTATACTATTACTACTACTACTACTTTTTTTACTCCTATACCTACTACTGCTACAACTACTACACTCTCCTACAACTACAACTACAGCTACTACAACTCCTATTGCAACTCCTACTAATATTACAACTGTTGTTGCTACAGCTGCTGCTACAATAACAATAATAACTACCGCTGCTGCTCCTACTACTACTACTATATCTAGTACAAATACCACTCCAATTGCTACTACTACTAGTCCCATTACTACTACTACCACTACTACTACAACTAATGTTGCTGCTACTTCTACTACTACTGCTACTACTGCTGCTACTACTACTTAAACTACTACTGCTACTACTACTATTGCTCCTACTGTGACCCCTACTACTTATCCAACTCCTACTACCACTACTACCCCTACTCCAACAACAACAACAACTACTACTACAACTACTACTACCACTACTAATACCACAATTGCTACAATTACTACTACTACTACTACGACAACTACAACTACTGGCACTACTACTAACTAAACTATAGCAACAACTACTACCAGAACTGCTTGTAATACTACAATGGCTACTACTACAACTACTGCTACTCCTACGGCTACTACTACTACTCCTACTCCTACTACTACTACTACTACTACTACTACTACTACTACTACTACTACTACTACTACTACTGCATCTACTACCATATCTACTACAAATGCTACTACTTCTACTACGACAACAACTACTACTACTGCTGCTGTTGTTGCTACTGCTGTTGCGGCCGATGCTGCTGCTTCAACTCCAGCTACCACTACCACTACTACTACCGGAACTACAACATTTTCTACTACTAATACTATTACTACTACTACCACTACTACGACTACTGTAGCTCCTACTACTACTATGGTTACTACTACCTCAACCACCATAAAACTACTACTTCTACTACTTCTCCTATTACAGTTCCTACTTCTGCTACTACTATGACTATTACTGCTACTACTATTGCTACAACTAGTCCTTTTACTACTAGTACTACTGCTTCCACCACCAGTACTGCTGCTACAACTACTATAAGTACTACTACTAGTAGTATTACTACTACCACCACCACTATTATTGCTGCTGCTGCTATAACTACAATACTACTAAAACTACTACTACTAGCACAACTACTACACCAACAACTACTACTATTACTACTACTACACTAACAACTATTACTATTACTACTACTACTACGACACCTAATATTACTACTACCCCAACTACTACTACTTCAACTACTACTACTACCACTCCTGATATTACTACTACTACTACCACCAGCACTACTGCTACTACTGCTGCTACTACGACAACTGCTACTACTAGTACTACAACTACTACTACTACTACTACTACCACTATTACTACTACTGCTATTGTTGCTACTCATACTACCAAAACTATTACTAATACTACTACTACTACTACTACTACTACTACTACTACTACTACTACTACTACTACTACAACAACAACAACTATTACTACCACTACTACTATTACTCCTACCTCTACTCTGTTACAACTACTTCACCTGCTATTTCTATTACTACTAGTACTCTACTATTACTACTATTGCTACTACCACTACTACTACTACTGTTACAATAACTACTACTATTACGACTCATGCAACTACTCCTAATACAACAACTATTACTTCTACTCCCACTACTACTCCAACTACTACTACTACCCCTACTATTACTACTACTACTGTTGCTACTACTACTACAACAACAACTACTATTACTACTACAACTGCCACTTTTAGTACTACTACTACTACTACCACTAATACTATCACTACTACAAGTACTTCGACTGCTACTCCTTCAACTACCCCAACTTCTACTACCACAACTCTTATTATTACTACTACTATTACTATAACAACAACAACTATTACTACTACTACCATTATTGCTACTTATACAACCACTATTCCTTCTATTGCTAACATTATGACAACAACAACAACTACTACTACTGTTGCTACTACTACTGCTACTACTGCTGCTATTAGCACTAGTACTACTTCCTCTACCACTAATACTACTACTACTACAACTACACCACTACTACAATAAATACTACTACTACTACTGCAACTACTACTACTCCTACTGCTGCGACTACTTCCACCACTACAACAACTACTACTACTACTACTCCTACATCTATAACTACTGCTACTACTACTACCCTACTACTACACTACTACTACAACTACTATTGTTGCTACTACAACTACTACTGCGTATATTATTGCTACTACTGCTACTGCTACTATTACCAATACTACTACAAGAACTACTACTACTACTACTGCTACTATGAACACTACTACTACTACTACTAATACGATTACTACTATAACTACTAGTATGACAACTACTCCTACTGCTACTACAACAACCACCACTGCTGGCACTACGACTACCTCCACTATAGCGACTACTACAGCTAATACTACTTCGAATAGTACAACAACAACAACAATAACTACTACTACTACTACTACTACTCTAGCTATTAATTCTACCCCTACCATCACTGCTACTACTACTACTGCATCGACTACTAATACTACTACTACAACTACTATTGCAACTACTACTACTTCTACTACTACTACTACTACTAAAACTACTCCTACTACTACTATAGTTAAAACTACTACTGCTACTACTATGACTACAACTATTACTGCTACCACTACTACTTCTTCTATGACTACTACTACTACTACTACTTCTATGACTACTACTACTACTACTACTACCTTTACAAGTACCACTTCTACTTCTACTACTACTGCTGCTACTTCTACCACTACAACAACTACTACTAAAATGACTACCACTACTGCTGCTGTTACTGCTGCTACCATTGCTACAACTGCTCCTTTTACTACTAGTACAACTACTACCACAGCTACTACTGTTAATACTAGTAGCAATAGTAGTACAACTACTACTGCAACCTCTACTACTAATTCTACTCGGACTATTACTACTACTATGACTACTACTACTAATATAACTACTACTTCAACAACTACAACTATGACTACTATTACTACACTACTACTACAACTACCACTACTAGCACTAGTACTACTCCAACCGCTACTACTATTCCTTCTGCTAGTCCTACTACTACTACAACAACTATAACTACTACTACTGCTACTAGTACTACTACTCTTACTATACTTACTACTATTTCTACTTCTGTCACTACAACTACTGCTGCAGCTACTAGTATTACAACTACAACAACATTTACTATTATTATTGCTACTACTACTACTAGTTTAGCAACTACATCTACGACTCCTACTACTGCAACCTCTACTACTACTGCTACTACTCCGACTACAACAACAACAACTACTACTACTACTACCCTTGCTACTGCTACTACAATGATTGCTACAACTACTACTTCTATTGCTACTACTACAACTACAACTACTGCTACTATTGCTATTGCTACTACCTCAACTACTACAACTGCAACTACTTCTACTAGCAGTACTACTACTCCCACAACTACTACTATTACTACAACTAAAACTACTACTACTGCTGCTGCTGCTACTACTACTACTACTGCTACTGCTACTACTATTACTCCTATTGCTACTACCGCTACTTGTCCCACCACTACTACTACGACTACTTGTACCAGTACTACTACTACTACTACTACTACTACTTCTTGTGCTTCTACTACTACTACTTTTGCTACTACTACTATTATTACTACGACTAGTGCTACTACTACTGCTGCAACTACTACTACCACTACTACTACAACTACTAGGTCTACTACTACTACTACTTCTACAGCTACTACTGCTACTAGTACTTCTACTACTACCACTACCACTACTACTATTGCTTGAGCTATTACTACTAATCTCACTATTGCTCCTACTACTGTTACTCCAACTAATTCATATATAATTACTGCTACTATGATTTTTACTACTACAACTGCTACAACTATTACTACTAGTACTACAACTATGAGTAATACTCCTACTACTACTTACAATATTTCTACTACGACTAATATTACTACGACTGCTACTACTACTACTACTAATACTATGACTACTACTACCACTACTATTGCTACTATTATTATATTACAATTACTACTACAACAACAACTACTGCTACTACAACTCCTACTACAACAACTACTACTACTATGACCTCTACTACAGCTACTGCTACTCCTACAATAACTACAACTACTATTACTACTCCTACTACTACTACAAGTACTACTACTCCATCTAGTATTCGTTCTCCAACACATATTCCTACTGCTACTCCCACTACTACCACTACTACTACCACTACACCTACAACTACAACAACAACTACAACAACGACAATAACTAGTACTAGTACTATTACTACTACTAGTTCTACTTCTACTACTACTGTTATTACTATTGCTCCTACTACTACTGCTACTACTTCTAGTACTACAACTACTACTACTGTTGTTGCTACTGCTACAATTGCGACTATTACTATGGCCACTACTATAACTACTCCTATTGCTGCTGCTACTACTACTACTATTGCGGCCAATTCTACTACTACTATTGTTGTTGCACCTATAGCTACTAATATGACTACTACTACAACTTCCATTACTACTATTGTGATTGCTACTACAACTACTACTGCTGTTGCTACTACTACTGCTCTTGCTACTGCTACTAATAATACTAGTACTCCTAATACTTCTACTACTACTGCTACTACTACTGTGACTACTTTTGCTACTACTACTACTAGTACAACTGCTACTGCTTAAGCTACTACTATTACTGCTACCACTATTGCCACAACTACTACTACTATAACAAATACTGCTAGTACAACAAGTACTACTACTATTACTGCCACGGCTACAACTACTGCAACTACTACTCTTGGTACTGCCACTACCACTACTACTACTACTGTTGCTTCAACTTCTACTGCTACTACTTCAACTACTATAATTACTACTGCTACTACTAGTGCTTCTGCTACCACTCTTCCTACTACTACTACTCCTGCTACTGCTACTGCTACTACAATTTGTACTACTACTGTTATTACTACTGCTAATACTACAACTACTACTACTACCACTACTACAATCGTTACTCCTACTAATACTACTTCTGCAACTAATAGTATTACTATCAATACTACTACTACTACTACTGATACCTCTACGACCATAAGTACGACTGCTAGCACTACTACAACTACTAATGCTACTTCTACTACAACAACTACTACTATTACTACCATTACTACCACTACAACTACTACTAATAGCCGCTATTGCTCAAACTACAACTACTACCACTGTTGCTACTATTACTACTACTACTAGGAGTACTGCTACTGCTACGACTTCTGCTACTAGGGATACTATTACTACTTCTCCAACTTCAACTACTGCTACGACTTCTGCTACTAGGGATACTATTACTACTTCTCCAACTTCAACTACTGCTACTACTACTCGTACAATTGCGACTACTACAACTTATATTACGACGACTACTACTACTACTACTACTGCTGCAACTACTACTACTATGACTACTACTACTACTATTACTAGCACAACTACTATTACTATTACTACTACTGCTACTGTTGCTACTACTACTGCTACTACTATCATTGTACTACTGCTATGATGCAACTACTACTATTACTATTGCTACTAATACTGCTTCTACAAATACTATTATAACTACTACTATAACTTTTGCTACTACTACTGCTACTGTTGTTGCTACTGTTGCTACTGCTACTACTACTTCTACTACTATTGTTGCTGCAGCAGCTACTACTACTATTACTACTATTACCGCTATGGCTAATACTACTACGGCTGCTGCTGCTGCTATTGTTGCTGCAACCGCTACTACTACTGCTATACCTACTTCTCATACTACTATACCTATTTTTTCCCATACTGATACAACTGTTGGTGCTGCTACTGCTTCTACTAATACTACTACTACTTCTCCTACTACAACTAATATGACTGCCACTACTACGACTTCCATTATTATTATTGTTGCTACTTTTGCTACTACTACTACTAATACTACTATTCGTGCTATTTCAACTACTACTTTTATTATTGCTACTACTACTGCTACAACAACTAATACTACTACTCCTACCATTGCTGCTACTACTACTACAACTAGTACTTCTATTAATACTATTGCTATTACTACTACCACTACAACTACTAATACTAATGCTACAACTACAACTACTAATTTTGCTACTACAGCTACTACTTCTACTACAACTACTCCTAATAGTACTACACCTTCTCCTATTACTACTACTAGTACTACTACTACTAATGCTAAACCTACTACTACTCTTACTACTACTAGCCCTACTCCTAGACCTACTCCTACTAATGCTACTACTACTACTACTACTACTACTACTACAACTGCTACTTCTACAACTACAATTGCTACCACAACTGCTACTACTACTACTACTAACACAACAACTACTGCTGCTACTGCTGCTTCTGATACTACTACTCCTACCATCGCTACTGCTACTGCTGCTGCTACTACTACAACAACTACTCCTAGTACTACTAGTACTTCTACTATTACTACTACCACTGCTACTGTTGTTGCGGCTGTTACTTCTACTACTATGACTATTACTACTACGACTATTATTATTATTGCTACTACTACTACAACAACTACTGCCACTACTACTACTACTGCCACAACTATACTTTTACTACTATTACTACTACTGCTACAGCTACTACTACTACAACAACTAGTACTACTATGACTCTTGCTATTGCTGCTAATACAACCACTACTACTTCTACTCCTACTACTACTAATACTACCCGTGCTATTACTATTACAACTACTACTAATGCTACTACCAGAACTTCTACTATTATTACTACTACTAATGCTACTATTAGTACTACTACTACTACTGTTATTACTGCAACTATAGTTACTTCTACAGCAACTCATACTACATCAGTGACTTGTACTACCACTACACCAACTACTATTGCTACTACTACTACAACTCCTCCTACTACTACTACTGCTACTACTACTTCTACAACTACTACAACCTCGATTGCCACCATTATGACAAGTACTACTACTGCTCTTACTGCTACTATTACTGCTACAACTATTGCTATTACCACTGCTACTACTACCCCAATCACTGCTACAACAACAACTACTACTACTACCTCCACAACAACTACTACTGGTCTTATTGCTACTACAACTACTACTACTTCTTATAATACTACTACTAGAACTACAACTACTACTACTGCTACTATTACCAGTATGACTACTACGACTTATACCATAACTACTACAACTACTAGTAGGACAGCTACTCCAACAACTACTACTACTCCACCTATTACTACTACAACAACTACAACAACTGGTACTATTGGTACATCTACTAAAGGGACTACTACTACGACTACTACTACTTCTAATACTACAACAGCTACTACTACTCCTCCTCTTTCAACAGCTACTACTACTACTACGACTACAACTATTACTACATCTACTAGTAATATTACTACTTCTATTACTCTATAATAACTACTACTCTTCCTACAGCTACTACTACTACTACGACTGCAACTACTATTACATCTACTACTAATATTACTACTTCTACTACTAGTACTACTACTATTAGTACTGATACAACTACTACTACCACCACCACCACCACCACCACCACCACTACTACTGCTACTACTACCTCTACCCCTGCTAAAATGACTACTACTACCTCTACCCCTGCTAAAATGACTACTACTAATGCTTCTTGCATTACTACTGCTGCTTTGGCTACTATTGCTAAGACTTCTACAACTACGACTATAACTAATATTACTACACTACTACTACTACTACAACTACTGCTACAATTACTAATACTTCTTCTACTACTATTATTACTACTACTTCTACTTCTGCTACCACTATTGCTGCTGCTACTACTACAAGAACTGCTACTACTACTACTACTACGACGACGACGACTACTATTGCTGCTACTGCTACTCGTACTACTATTGCCACAACAAGTCCTTTTACTAGTAGAACAATTGCTACTACTGCTACTACTACTACTACTACTACCCATACTGCTACTACTGCTACTACTATTACTACGCTACTACTAGAACTATTGCCACTCCAAAAACAAGTACTATTACGACTACTAACACTACTATACTTCAGCTACTAATGCTGCTGCTATAACTACTCCTCCCATGACTACTACTCTTACTACGTCCACTACTGCTACTGCTACTACCACTACTAATCCTATTACTACTACAACTACTAGTAATACAACTACCACTACAACTACTGCTACTATTCCTACTACTACTTCTACTACTAGTAGTTCTGATATGACTATTACAACTACTACTGCAACTGCAATAGCAACTACTATTACTCATAGTAATACAGCTACTAGTACTACTACTTATACTACCACTGCGGCTGATACTGCTACTAAAAATCCTACTACTACTTCTATCACTGCTACTATTACTGGTCCTACTACTGCAATTAATGTTGTTGCTGCTTCCAATACGGCAACCACTACTACTACTACTAAGACTTCCACTACCACTACTACTACTGCTGCTACTGCTACGACTACTTCTGTTGCTCCTACTATTACTACTATTGTTGCTACCGCTACTGCTACTATGACTACTACTACTACTTCTACTGCTACTTCTACTTCTACTACTACTACTACATCTTCTTCTACTACTACTACTACTACTATTACTACTACTACTACTGTCACTACTATTATTACTACAACTGCTACTACTAATACTAGCACTACTACTACTACAACCGCTACAAATACTATATTACTGCTACTACTTCTACCCATACTACTACTACTAATACTACAACTTCTACTACTACTATAACTACTTTTACTACTTGTACTTCCACTACTACTACTACGACTGCTACTACTAGTACTACTCCTCCTCCACTCCCTCCTCTTCCAATTACTACTATTACTACTACTAGTACTACTACATCTACTGCTAATACTACAACTAGTACTACCACTACTATTTCTAGTCCTTCTACTTCTACTACAACTACTTCTACAACATGTACTACTACTTCTACTTTTCTTGTCGCAGCTATTAATTTTGCTATTTCTACCACTATTACTGCTGATTCTCCTCCTCCTCCTACTACTACTACTGTTACTATTACTACTACAACTAATACGACTATAGCAACAACAACTACGGCCGCTACTACTCCTGGTACTACAACTATTGTTGTTACGAATACGACTACTACTACTACAACTACTACTACTAATACACTACTACTACAATTGCTACTACTACTACTTCTACTTCTACTAATACTACTACTAGTACAACTGCTGCTACAGCTACTACAACTACTACAACAATTGCTACTATTGCTACTACTACTACTCCTATTGTAACTACCACTACATCTCCTACTATTACTACTACTACTACTACTACTACTACTATTATTACTACTACTACTACCAATACTACCACAACTACCATTATTACTACAAGGACTACTACTACTACCACAACAACAACAACAACAACAACAACAACAACACTACTACTACTACTACTACTTCTACTACTACTACTTCTATTACTAGTACTACTACTACTTCTGCTGCTACTACTACTGCTGCTACTATTGCTACTAGTACAACACTACTGCTACAACTACTACTTCTAGCACTGCAACTGCTCCAATTACTACTACTATTATTACTACTACTAATACTACTACTTCTACTACTACTAATATTACTTCCACTACTACAACAACAACTACTACTGCTACTACTAATACTACTGCAAACAATCCTACGACTTCCATGACTAATACTCTATCTACTATTGCAACTACAACACTCCTATTACTACTACTATTATTATTACTACTACTAATGCTACTACTTCTACAATTATGACTATTGCAACTACTACTACTACTCCTACTACTATTACTACTACTACTTCAAGTCGTACTAAGAAAACAACTCCAAACACTCCTACTACTAATACTACTGCAACAACAGCTACTGATTCTACTACTACTGCTGCAACAACAACAACTACTACTACTACTACTATACAAACAGTATACCTGCCACTACTGCTACTACTTCCACTACTATGAATACTTCTACTACTACTACTAGTAGTACTTTTTCCACTCCTACTCCTACTACTACTACAACTACTACTCTCTCTGACTACTACCGCTGCAGCTACTACAACTCTTTCTGCAACTCCTACTAATATTACAACTGTTGTTGCTACAGTTGTTACTACAACAATAACAACTACTGCTACTACTGCTCCTACTACTACTACTACTTCTAGTACAAATACCACTCCGACTGTTGCTACAAATAGTCCTATTACTACTACTACCTCTACGATTTATACTACTACCACTACTACTCCAACAAATGTTGCTGCTACTACTGCTGCTGCTGCTACTTCTATTACTACTACTACTACTCCTCCTCCTCCTCCTCATCCTGCTGTTGCTACTTCACTACTACTAATACTACAACAACTATTGCTCCTACTGTGATCTCTACTACTTCTACCACTCCTACTAGCACTACTACCCCTACTCCAACTACTACTACTACTACTACAACTACTACTACCACTATAACTACTACTACCGCTACTAATACCACTGCTACTACAACTACTAGTACGACAACTACTCCTACTGCTACTACTGCTACTTGTACTACGACTACGACAACTACAACTATTGGCACTACTGCTGCCTAAACTACAACGATAACTACTTCCAGAACTGCTTGTAATATGACAATTGCTACTACTACAACTACTACTACTCCTACAGCTACTACTACTACTACACCTACTACTACTGCTTCTACTACCATATCGACTGCAAATGCTACTGCTTCTACTACAACAACAACAACAACTACTATTACTACTGCTGCTGCTCCTCCTCCTACTACGAATACCACTACTACTACTTGTCCTACCATATTTTCTACTACTAATGCTAATACTACTACTACCACTACTACGACTACTGCTGCTACTACTACTACTACCACTGCTACTACCTCTACTACCATAAAACTACTACTTGTACTACCTCTCCTATTGCTGCCCCAACTTCTGCTACTACTACTACTACTATTACTACTACTACAGAGACTACTACGGCAACAACAACAATAACTACTACTATTACTCTAACTATTACTACTACTATGATTACTAGTACTACTACTTGTGCTGCTACTACTACAACCACTATTATTGCTTCTACTACTACTGCTAATACCAGTACTACTGCTACAACCGCTATTACCTCCGCTACTACTACTACTACACCTACTACAACAACTACTACGAATATTTGTACTACTACAATTATTACTACTACTTCTACTTCTGCTACTACTGTCACTACTACTGCTACTTCTACTATTACAACAACAACTACTACTGCTCCAACTACTCCTACTACTACAACTACTACCGCTGCTACTACTACTACTACTACTACCACCCCTTCTCCTACTACTACACTACTACTACTATTGTTACTACTACTACTTATACTTCTACTAGTACTAGTACTATTACTAGTACTACTACTACTTCAACTACTTCTCCTATTGCTATTACAACTACTCCTACTACTACGACTTCTACTACCACTACTACTACTGCTACTACTACCACCTCTTCTTCTTGTTCTACTACTACTACTACTACTACACTATACTACTAGCACTGCTACTACTCCAACAACAACTACCATTAGTAATATTAATACAACAACAACTACTACTACAATGACAACTACTACAACAACTCCTTTAACTACTACTACTTACGCACCTCCTACTATTACTATAGCTACAACTACAAGTACTCCTACTGCTACTACTAACACTACAACTACTACTAAGACTACTACTTCTACTACTACGACTCCTACAACTACTACTACACTTCTACAACTCCTCCTCCTACTACTACATCAACTACCATGGCTATTATAATAACTACTCCTATTAATAGTACTATTACTACTACTACAACTTCTGCTGCTATAAAACTACTACAATAACTACTGCTGTTATAACTACTACTACTATTGCAGCTATTGTTACAGAAACTACAGCTATTTCTACACTACTACTACTACTTTTACTAATGGTACTACTACTATAACTCCAATTATCACAACTACTACATCTACTACTTCTACTACTACTACTACTCCAACTACTAATACAACTCCTAACAATCCTATGACTTCTACGACTACAACTACAACTACTGCAATAACTACTGCACTCCTCCTACTACTACTACTACTATAACTACTACTACTACTGCCACTGTAACAACTAGTACTGCTACCTCTACTACTACTACTACCACTACTATTACTATAACTACTACTACTACTGCAACTACTACCACTACTACTCCTACTCCTACTACTACTACTACTACCACCACTACTACTACTGCTACTACTGCTACTACTCCTACTACTACTATAGTTACAACTACTACTACTACTACTACTATGAATACAACTATTACTACTACCACTACTTCTTATTCTACGACTACTGCTACTACTACTACTTCTACGACTACTACTACTACTACTACTACAACGACTACTACAACAATGACTACCACTGCTGCTGCTGTTACTGCTGCTACCATTGCTACAACTGCTCCTTTTACTACTAGTACAACTACTACCACAGCTACTACTGTTAATACTAGTAGCAATAGTAGTACACCTACTACTGCAACCTCTACTACTAATTCTACTTGGACTATTACTACTACTATGACTACTACTACTAATATAACTACTACTTCAACAACTACAACTATGACTACTATTACTACACTACTACTACAACTACCACTACTAGCACTAGTACTACTCCAACCACTACTACTATTACTTCTGCTAGTCCTACTACTACTACAACAACTATAACTACTACTACTGCTACTAGTACTACTACTCTTACTATAGTTACTACTATTTCTACTTCTGTCACTACAACTACTGCTGTAGCTACTAGTATTACTACTACAACAACATTTACTATTATTATTGCTACTACTACTACTAGTTTGGCAACTACATCTACGACTCCTACTACTGCAACCTCTACTACTACTGCTACTACTCCGACTACAACAACAACAACAACTACTACTACTACTCTTGCTACTGCTACTACAATGATTGCTACAACTACTACTTCTATTGCTACTACTACAACTACAACTACTGCTACTAATGCAACTGCTACTCCCACTACTACCACTACTACTACCACTACAACTACAACTACAACAACAAAACTACAACAACGACAACAACTAGTACTAGTACTATTACTACTACTAGTTCTACTTCTACTACTACTGCTATTACTATTGCTCCTACTACTACTGCTACTACTTCTAGTACTGCGACTACTACTACTGCTGCAATTGTGACTATTACAATGGCCACTACTATAACTACTCCTATTGCTGCTACTACTTCTACTACTACTGCGGCCAATACTACTACTACTATTGCTGTTGCTCCTATAGCTACTAATATGACTACTACTACAACCACCATTACTACTATTGTGATTGCTACTACAACTACTACTATTGCTGCTACTACTACTGCTCTTGCTACTGCTACTAATAATACTAGTACTCCAAATACTTCTACTACTACTGCTACTACTACTAGTACAAATGCTACTGCTTAAGCTACTACTATTACTGCTACCACTATTGTCACAACTACTACTACTATAACAAATACTACTAGTACAACAAGTACTACTACTATTACTGCCACGACTACAACTACTGCAACTACTACTCTTGGTACTGCCACTGCTACCATTGCTTCAACTGCCACTACCACTACTACTACTACTGTTGCTTCAACTTCTACTGCTACTACTTCAACTACTATAATTACTACTGCTACTACTAGTGTTTCTGCCACCACTCTTCCTACTACTACTACTCCTGCTACTGCTGCTGCTACTACTATTTGTACTACTACTGTTATTACTACTGCTAATACTACCACTACTACTACTACCACTACTACAATTGTTACTCCTACTAATACAACTTCTGCAACTACTAGTATTACTATCAATACTACTACTACTACTACTGATACCTCTACGACCACAAGTACGGCTGCTAGCACTACTACAGCTACTAATGCTACTTCTACTACAACTACTACTATGACTATTACTACTACTACTATTACTACCATTACTACCACTACAACTACTACTAATAGCCGCTATTGCTCAAACTACAAGTACTACCACTGTTGCTACTATTACTACTACTACTAGGACTACTGCTACTGCTACGACTTCTGCTACTAGAGATACTATTACTACTTCTCCAACTTCAACTACTGCTACTACTACTCGTACAATTGCGACTACTACAACTTATATTACGATGACTACTACTACTACTACTACTACTACTACTATTACTAGCACAACTACTATTACTATTACTACTACTGCTACTGTTGCTACTACTACTGCTACTACTATCGTTGTACTATTGCTATGATGCACCTAATACTATTACTATTACTACTAATACTGCTTCTACTAATACTACTATAACTACTACTACAACTTTTGCTACTACTACTGCTACTGTTGCTGCTACTGTTGCTACTGCTACTACTACTTCTACTACTATTGTTGCTGCTGCAGCTACTACTACTATTACTACTATTACCGCTATAGCTAATACTACTACGGCTGCTGCTGCTGCTATTGTTGCTGCAACCGCTACTACTACTGCTATACCTACTTCTCATACTACTATACCTATTTTTTCCCATACTGATACAACTGTTGGTGCTGCTACTGCTTCTACTAGTACTACTACTACTTCTCCTACTACAACTAATATGACTGCCACTACTACGACTACCATTATTATTATTGTTGCTACTTTTGCTACTACTACTACTAATACTACTATTCGTGCTATTTCAACTACTACTGTTATTATTGCTACTACTACTGCTACAACAACTAATACTACTACTCCTACCATTGCTGCTACTACTACTACAACTAGTACTTCTATTATTACTATTGCTATTACTACTACCACTACAACTACTAATACTATTGCTACAACTACAATTACTAATTTAGCTACTACTGCTAGTACTTCTACTACAACTACTCCTAATGGTACTACACCATCTCCTATTACTACTACTAGTGCTACTACTACTAATGCTAAACCTACTACTACTCTTACTACTACTAGCCCTACTCCTAGACCTACTCCTACTAATGCTACTACTACTACTACTACTACTACTACAACTGCTACTTCTACAACTACAATTGTTGCCACAACTGCTACTACTACTACTACTAACACAACAACTACTGCTGCTACTACTGCTTCTGATACTACTACTCCTACCATCGCTACTGCTACTGCTGCTGCTACTACTACAACAACTACTCCTAGTACAACTAGTACTTCTACTATTACTACTACCACTACTACTGCTGTTGCGGCTGTTACTCTTACTACTATGACTATTACTACTACGACTATTATTATTATTGCTACTACTACTACAACTACTACTGCCACTACTATACAACTACTACTGCCACTACTAAACTTTTACAACTATTACTACTACTGCTACAGCTACTACTACTACAACAACTAGTACTACTACGACTCCTGCTATTGCTGCTAATACAACCACTACTACTTCTACTCCTACTACTGCTAATACTACCCGTGCTATTACTATTACAACAACTGCTAATGCTACTACCAGAACTACTACTACTATTACTACTACTAATGCTACTATTAGTACTACTACTACTACTATTATTACTGCACCTACAACTACTTCTACAGCAACTCATACTACTTCAGTGACTTCTACTAACACTACACCAACTACTATTGCTACTACTACTACACCTCCTCCTACTACTACTACTGCTGCTGCTACTACTACTACTGCTACTACTACTTCTACAACTACTACAACCTCGATTACCACTATTATGACAAGTACGACTACTGCTCCTGCTGCTACTATTACTGCTACAACTATTGCTATTACCACTGCTACTACTACCCCAATCACTGCTACTACTGCTACAACAACGACACCACTACTACAACTACTACTACCACTACAAATGCAACAACTACTACTGCTACTACTACTACTACTACAGCTGCTACGGCTACAACCTCTCCTACTACTACTACTACTACTACAACAACAACTACTACTACTACCTCCACAACAACTACTACTTGTCTTATTGCTACTACAACTACTACTACTTCTTCTAATACTACTACTGCTACTATTACCAGTACGACTACTACGACTTATACCATAACTACTACAACTACTAGTAGGACAACTACTCCAACAACTACTACTACTCCTCCTATTACTACTACAACAACTACAACAACTGGTACTACTGGTACGTCTACTAGAGGGACTACTACTACTACTACTACTTCTAATACTACAACCGCTACTACTACTCCTCCTCTTTCAACAGCTACTACTACTACTACGACTGCAACTACTACTACATCTACCAGTAATATTACTTCTTCTACAACTCTATAACAGCTACTACTACTACTACTCTTCCTACAACTACTACTACTACTACGACTGCAACTACTATTACATCTACTACTAATATTACTACTTCTACTACTAGTACTACTACTATTAGTACAGATACTACTACCACCACCACCACCACCACCACCACCACTACCACTACTACTGCTACTACTACCTCTACCCCTGCGAAACTGACTACAACTAATACTTCTTGTATTACTACTGCTTCTTTGGCTACTATTGCTAAGACTTCTACTATTATGACTATAACTAATATTACTACACTACTACTACTACTACAACTACTGCTATAATTACTAATACTTCTACTACTACTATTATTATTGCTACTTCTACTTCTGCTACCACTGTTGCTGCTGCTACTACTACAAGAACTGCTACTACTACTACTACGACGACGACGATGACTACTATTGCTGCTACTGCAACTCTTACTACTATTGCCACAACAAGTCCTTTTACGAGTAGTACAACTGCTACTACTAGTACTACTACTACTATTACTACCCATACTGCTGCTACTGCTAGAACTACTGCCACTCCAAAAATAAGTACTATTACTACTACTAACACTACTATACTTCTACTACTAATGCAGCTGCTATAACTACTCCTCCCATGACTACTACTCTTACTATGTCCACTACTGCTACTGCTACTGCCACTACTAATCCTATTACTACTACAACTACTGGTAATACAACTACCACTACTACTACTGCTACTATTCCTACTACTGCTTCTACTACTAGTAATTCTGATATGACTATTACAACTACTACTGCAATTGCAATAGCTACTACTGTTACTCATAGTAATACAGCTACTAGTACTACTACTTATACTACCACTGTGGCTGATACTGCTACTAAAAATCCTACTACTACTTGTATCACTGCTACTATTGCTGGTCCTACTACTGAAATTAATATTGTTGCTGCTTCCAATACGGCAACCACTACTACTACTACTAAGACTTCCACTACCACTACTACTAATGCTGCTACTGCTACGACTACTTCTGTTGCTACTACTATTACTACTATTGTTGCTACCACTATTGCTACTATGACTACTACTACTACTTCTACTGATACTTCTACTTCTACTACTACTACTACCTCTTCTTCTTCTACTACTACTACTATTACTACTACTACTGCTGTCACTACTATTATTACTACTACTGCTACTACTAATACTAGTACTACAACTACTACAACTACTACAAATACTATATTACTGCTACTACTTCTACCCATACTACTACTACTAATACTACAACTTCTACTGCTACTACAACTACTTTTACTACTTGTACTTCTACTACTACTACTACGACTGCTACTACTAGTACTACTCCTCCTCCTCCCCCTCCTCTTGCAATTACCACTATTGCTACTACTAGTACTACTACATCTACTGCTAATACTACAACTAGTACTACCACTACTATTTCTAGTCCATCTACTTCTACTACAACTGCTTCTACAACATGTACTACAACTTCTACTTCTCTTGTTGCAGCTATTAATTTTGCTATCGCTACCACTACTACTTGCTGCTGCTACTACTACTACTACTACTACTGTTACTATTACTACTACAACAACTACGACTACAGCAACAACAACTACGGCCGCTACTACTCCTAGTACTACAACTATTGTTGTTACGAATACGACTAGTACTACAACAACAACTACTACTAATACACTACTACTACTATTGCTACTACTACTACTTCTACTTCTACTAATACTACTACTAGTACAACTGCTTCTACAGCCACTACAACTACTACAACAACTGCTACTATTGCTACTACTACTACTCCTATTGCAACTACCACTACTTCTCCTACTACTACTACTACTACTACTACTACTACTACTACTACTACTACTATTACTACTACTACTACTACTAATACTACCACAACTACCATTATTACTACAAGGACTACTACTACTACTGCAACAACAACAACAACAACTACTACTACTATTACTACTACTACAACTACTTCTATTACTAGTACTACTACTACTTCTGCTGCTGCTACTACTGCTGCTACTATTGCTACTAGTACAACACTACTGCTACAACTACTACTTCTAGCACTGCAATTGCACCAATTACTACTACTATTATTACTACTTCTAATACTACTACTTCTACTACTACTAATATTACTTCCACTACTATAACAACAACTACTACTGCTACTACTAATACAACCACAACTACTAATACTACTACTACTACTACTACTACTCCGACAACCACTAACTACTACTACTGCAAACAATCCTATGACTTCCATGACTAATACTCTATCTACTATTGCAACTACTACACTCCTATTACTACTACTATTATTATTACTGCTACTACTAATGCTACTACTTCTACAATTATGACTATTGCAACTACTATTACTACTCCTACTACTATTACTACTACTACTTCAAGTCGTACTAAGAAAACCACTCCAAACACTCCTACTACTAATACTACTGCAACAACAGCTACTGATTCTACTACTACTGCTGCAACAACAACTACTACTACTACTACTATACAAACAGTATACCTGCCACTACTGCTACTACTTCCACTACTGTGAATACTTCTACCACTACTACTCCTTCCTCTACTACTACTACTACTACGTTTTCCACTCCTACTCCTACTACTACTACAACTACTACTCTCTCTGACTACTACCGCTGCAGCTACTACAACTCCTACTGCAACTCCTACTAATATTACAACTGTTGTTGCTACAGTTGCTACTACAACAACAACAACTACTGCTCCTACTACTACTACAACTTCTAGTAGAAATACCACTCCAACTGCTACTACTAATAGTCCTATTACTACTACTACCTCTACGATTTATACTACTACCACAACTACTCCAACAAATGTTGCTGCTACTATTACTGCTGCTACTTCTACTACTACTACTACTACCACTCCTCCTCCTCCTCATTCTGCTGTTGCTACTACTACTACTTAAACTACTACTACTACTACAGCAACTATTACTCCTACTGTGATCTCTACTACTTCTACCACTCCTACTAGCACTACTACCCCTACTCCAACTACTACTACTACTACTACAACTACTACTACCACTACAACTACTACTACCGCTATTAATACCACTGCTACTACAACTACTAGTACGAAAACTACTCCTACTGCTACTACTGCTACTTGTACTACGACTACGACAACTACAACTATTGGCACTACTGCTGCCTAAACTACAGCGATAACTACTTCAAGAACTGCTTGTAATATGACAATTGCTACTACTACAACTACTACTACTCCTACAGCTACTACTACTACTACACCTACAACTACTGCTTCTATTACCATATTGACTGCAAATGCTACTGCCACTACTACTACAACAACAACAACTACTATTACTACTGCTACTGCTGCTGCTGCTGCTCCCCCTCCTACTACGAATTCCACTACTACTACTTGTGCTACCATATTTTCTACTACTAATGCTAATACTACTACTACCACTACTAGGACTACTGCTGCTGCTACTACTACTACCACTGCTACTACCTCTACTACCATAAAACTACTACTTCTACTACCTCTCCTATTATTGCCCCTACTTCTGCTACTACTACTACTACTATTACTACTACTACTGCGACTACTACGGCAACAACAACAACAACTACTACTATTACTCCAACTACTACTACTACTATGATTACTAGTACTACTACTTGTGCTGCTACTACTACAACCACTATTATTGCTTCTACTACTACTGCTAATACCAGTACTATTGCTACAACCGCTATTACCTCCGCTACTACTACTACTACACCTACTACTACTACTATGAATATTTCTACTACTACTATTATTACTACTACTTCTACTTCTGCCACTACTGTCACTACTACTGCTACTTCTACTATTACAACAACTGCTACTACTACTGCTCCAACTACTCCTACTACTACAGCTACTACCGCAGCTGCTGCTACTTCTACTACTACCACCCCTTCTCCTACTACTACACTACTACTACTATTGTTACTACTACTACTTCTATTTCCAATAGTACTAGTACTATTACTAGTACTACTACTACTTCAACTACTTCTCCAATTGCTATTACCACTACTCCTATTACTACGACTTCTACTACCACTACTACTACTGCTACTACTACCACTTCTTCTTCTTCTTCTTCTACTACTACTACTACTACTACACTACTACTACTAGCACTGCTACTACTCCAACAACAACTACCATTAGTAATATTAATACAACAACAACAACTACTACAATGACAACTACTACAACCACTCCTTTAACTACTACTACTCTAGTTCCTACTACTATTACTATAGCTACAACTACAAGTACTCCTACTGCTACTACTAACACTACAACTACTACTAAGACTACTACTTCTACTACTACGACTCCTACAACTACCACTACACTTCTACAACTCCTCCTCCTACTACTACTTCAACTACCATGGCTACTATAATAACTACTCCTACTAATAGTACTATTACTACTACTACAACTTCTGCTGCTATAAAACTACTACAATAACTACTGCTTCTATAACTACTACTACTATTGCAGCTATTGTTACAGAAACTACTGCTATTTCTACACTACTACTACTACTTTTACTATTGGTACTACTACTATAACTCCAATTATCACAACTAGTACATCTACTACTTCTACTACTACTACTACTCCAACTACTAATACAACTCTTAACACTCCAATGACTTCTACGACTTCAACTACAACTACTGCAATTACTACTGCACTCCTCCTATTACTACTACTACTATAAGTACTACTACTACTGCCACTGTAACAACTACTACTGCAACCTCTACTACTACTACTACTTCCACTACTATTTCTACGACTACTACTACTACTGCAACTACTACCACTACTACTCCTACTCCTACTACTACTACTACTACTACTACCACCACCACTCTTACTACTACTACTACTACTACTACTACTACTACTACTACTACTGCTACTACTACTACTACTACTACAACAACTACTATAACTACTTCTGCTACTGCTACTGCTGCTACTACTGCAACTAGTACTATGACAAATACGGCTCCGACTACTACAACTACAAGTCCTATTACTACTACTACTACTATTACTATGTTTTATACTTCTACCACTACTACTACAATCACTACTATTGCTACTGCTACTACAATTATTGCTGCTACTACTGCTACTACTACAGTTACTGTTGCTATTACTACTACTCTGACTACTTTGACTACTATAGGAACTACTACTCCTGCTGCAACTCCTATTACTTCTACCAGTCCTACTACTACTACCACCCCTACTCGAACTACTACTACTACTACTATTGCTACAATAACTACTAACTGCTACAACTACTAATACTACAACTACTACTTCAACAACAACTACTACTACTGATACTACTACTACTACTTCTGTAGCTAGAACAATTGCTACTACTACTACTCTGACTACTACTAGTACTACTATTCCTAATACTAGCACTACTACTACTACTACTACTACTACTACTACTACTCCTACTCCTACACCTACTCTTACTACTACTCCTGCTACTAGTCCTACTCTTACACCTACTACTATTACTACTACTCCTACTACTGGCACTAACGCTACAACTGCAACTACTATTACTACAACACTCCAATTACTACTACCCCGGCTACTGCTGCTACTATTACAACTACTACTTCAGCTTCTATAATAACTACTACTATTGTTGCTCTTATTGTAACTGCTACTATGGCTACTCCTACTACTACTACTACTGTTGTTGCTATTGCTATAACTACTGCTATTGCTGCTACTACTAGTACTACTGCTGCTGCAACTACTACTACTGCTACAACTACAACTAAAATTTATACTACTACTACGACTACTACTACAACTAATATTTCTACTACTACTACTACAAGAACAACTACTGCTATGACTACTGCTATTCTGACTACTACTACTTCCACTACTACGACTACTACTACTACTACTACTACTACTACTACTACTACTACTACTACTACTACTACTACTACTACTACTACCACCACTATTACAACCACTGCAACTACCACTACACTACTACAACAACTACTACTAGCACTATTACAACTCCAACAACTACTTCCATCACTACTACTAATACTACAATGACTTCTACTACTACTACTATAACTTTACTATTGCAACTACTACAACTCCTAATACTACTATTACTGCTACTCCTACTAACTCCCACTACTAGCACTACTACTACTACTACTACTACTACTACTACCACTACTACTACTACTACTACTTCTTCTTCTTCTTCTACTACTACTACTACTACTACTACTGCTACTACTACTACTCTGGCCGCTACTGCTATTACTATCGCTACTACTGCTACTACTACTACAACTACTACAACTACTCCTATTACTACTGCTACTACTCCTACTAGTACTACTACTACTACTACTACTTGTGCTACTGCTACTACTACTACTACCACCACCACCACCACTACTACTACTACGACCACCACCACCACCACCACTACTACTACTCGTGCTCCTCCACCTGTTGCTTCCCATACTACTACTACTACTACTAACACTACTTCTCGTGCAACTTCTACTACTACAAGTACTACGATTGCAACTGCACTGCTACTACTTCTACTACTACTTCTACTATAATTACCTCTGCTACTAATGCTAGTACTACTACTACTACTTCCACTATAACTACTATTAGTACTATAGCTTTTGCTACTACTGCTGCTACTACTACTACAACTATTACTACTACTATTATTATTTCTGCTACTTCTACCATTTTTTTCCATAAGAACAAGTACCATAATAACTATTGCTATGACTACTTCCTTTCCCATAATAACTATTACTACTACTTCTCATACTACTACTACTGCTTCTATTACCACTTTTGCTATAACTACTTCTATTGCTACTACAACTGCTACTACTCCTACTACTCCTACTTGTATTACTACTGTTACTACTACTGCTACCACTACTTCTATTACTACTATTACCACTACTACTACTACTACTTGCTACTACTATTACTACTATTTCTACAACTGCTACTACTACTATTTCTACAACTCCTACTACTATAACTACTGCTAGTGCTATAACTACTACTATAGCTACAATAATTACTACTACTACTACTAGTAGTAGAAGTTGTATCAGAAGTACCAGTAGTTATAGTAGAAGTAGCAGTAGTAATAGTAGTAGCAGTAGTAGAGGTAGAAATAGTAGTAGTACTAGCTCTAGTAGTAGTAGCAATAGTAGTAATATTGTAATAGTTGTCGCAATAGCAGTAGTAGTAGTAATAGTTATAGTAGTAGTAGCAATAGTAGATGTTAAGGTACTAAAAGTAGTAGTAGTAGTTGTAGTAGCAGTAATAGTAGTAGTAGTAGTGGTAGTAGCAGTAGCTGTAGTAGTAGCAAAAGAAGTAGTAGTAGTAGTTATTATTGTAATAGTAATAGTAGTTGTGGCAGTAGTAGTGGTAGTAGTTATGATAGTCATACAATACTAGGATTTATAGTAATAGTAGTAGTAGTAAGAGAAATAGTAGGTGCAGGAGTTGTAGTAGTAGTTGTGGTAGTTGTAGTAGTAGAAGTAGTTATAGTAGTTGTAGTAGTAGGATTAGTGATTGTAGTAGTAGTAGTAGCAGTAGAAGTATTAGTAGTTGCAGTACCAACAGTAGTAGTAGTAGAAGCAGCAACAGCAGTAGTTGTAATAGTATTAGTAGTAGTATAGAAGTAGCTGAATTAGTAGTCATAATAGTAGTTGTTGTTGTTGTAGCAGTTGCTAATAGTAGTAGGAGTAGGAGTTGCAGTAGTGGTATTAGCAGTACTACCCCTATGGGTAATAGTAGCAGTAGTAGTAATAGTCGTTGTTGTAGTAACAGTAGTAGGAGTAGGAGTAGGAGTAGTAGTAGTGGTATAGTAGTATTAGTAGTTATGTAATAGTAATAGTAATAGTAGTTGGAGTAGTGGTAGTGGCAGTAGCAGTAGCATTAGTCCTGGTAGAAGTAGTAGTAGAAGCAATAGTAGTATTGGTAGTAAAAGTAGTAGTAGAAGCAATAGGGTAGTAGTAGTATTCAAAGTAGTAGTAGCCGTAGTAGTACTAGTAGTAGTAATCGTGGTGGTAGTAGTAATAAGACTAGTAGTACTTAAACTACTAGCAGCAGCAATACCACCAGTAGTAGTAGTTGTAGGAGTAGCGCGAAGAGTAGGAGTCGGAGTAGTTGTAGCAGTAGCAAGAGTTGGAATAGCTGTAGAAGTAGTAATAATAGAAGTGTTTGTAATAAAAGTGGTAGTAGTTATTATTGTTATTATTGTTGTTATCATAGTAGTAGTTGTTATTGTTGTACTAGCAGTAATAATAGTCGCAACCATAGCTACAGTGGTTGTAGTTGTTGTAGCAGTAGTTGTAGTAGTAGTAATAGTAGTAGTAGCAGCAGCAGTAGCAAAAGTAGTAGTAGTTGTTGTTGTTGTAGTTGTTGTGGTAGTGATAGTTGTTGCAGTAGATGCCATAGTAGTAGTAGTTGTAGTAGTAGTAGTAGTAGCAGCAACAGTAGTAGCTACAATAGTTGTAGCAGTAGTAGCAGTAGTGGCGATAGTAACAGTAGTAGTAGTAGTAGTAGCGGTAGTAGTAGTAGTAGTTGCAGTACTACTAGTAGTGGTAGTAATAAAAGTATAAGTAGTAGCAGCATTAGCAATAGTACTAGTAGCGAAAGTCATTGTAGCTATTATTGTAGCAGAAGTAGTAGTAGTAGGAGAAGTAGTGTTAGTAGTAGGAGTAGTAGTAGCTGGTATAGTAGTAGTGGTAGTAGTAGGAGTAGCAGTAGTAGTAGTAGCAGTCTTAGTAGTAGTAGTAGTAGAAGTAGCAGTAGTAGTAATAGGAAAAATTGCAGCAGCAGCAGTAGTAGTAGTAGAAGAAGAAGTACTAGTAGTGTTAGTATAGGAAATAGCCATAGTGGCAGAGTAGCAATAGTTGTAGTAGCAACAGCTATAGAAGTAGTTGTAGTTGCTGTAGCAGTAGTAGAAGTTTTATAAGTAGCAATAGAGCAAAAGTAATAGTGGGAGTAGTATTCATAGTAGCAGTTGTTGCTATAGTAGTAGTAGTAGAAGAAGCAAAAGAAATAGGTGTAGTAGCAGTAGCAGTAGCAGTAGTAATAGAAGGAATAGTTGTTGTAGTAGTAGTATTAAGAGTAGTAGGAGTGGTATCAGAAGTAGTAGTTGTTGTACTATTTATAGTAGTAGTTGTTGTCATTTTAGTTGTAGTAGTAGTAGAAGTTGTAATTGTAGTAGAAGTTGTTTTAGTTGTAGTAGTAGCAGAAGTTATAGTTGTAGTAGGAGTAGTTGTAGTAGTAGCTGAAGCCACAGTAGTACTAGTAGTAGTAGTAATAGAAATAGTAGTAGTTGTAGTAGTAGTAGTACATGTAGTATAAGTAGTAGTATAAGTAGCAGCAGCAGCAGCATTAGTAGTAGATATTGTAGTAGTAGACGTAGTTGTTGTAGTAGTAGCGGTAGTAGTATTGTTAGCAGCAGTAGTAGTAGCAGCAATGGTAGTAGCTAAAGTGGCAGCATCATTAATAGAAGTAGTAGTATTAGTAGCAGTAGTTGCAGAAGTAGTGCTTGCAGCAGCTATATTTGTAATAGTGGTAGCCGTAGTAGTAGTGGTGGTGGTAGTAGTAGTTGTGGAATTAGTAGAAGTAGTGGTATTATTAGCAGCAGTTGCAATAGTAGTAGTAGTCATAGTAGTAGTAGTAGTAGCAGTAGTAGTAGTAGTTATTATGGTAATAATATTTGTTGTAGCTCTAGTAGTAGGAGTAGTAGCAGTAGAAGTCAGTAGCAACAACAGTTCTAGTAGAAGTAATAATAGTTGTAGTCATGGTTGTAGTAGCAGTAATAGCAGCAGCAGTAGTAACTATCACAATAGTTGTTGCAGTAGAAGTAGTAGTATTAGTAGTGGTAGTATGTGAAGTAGTAGAAGTATTAGTAGTGGTTGTGGTAGTAGTAGTGGTAGAAGTAGTAGTAATAGCAGTAGCAATAAAAGTAATAGTGGTACCAATAACCGTAATTGTTATAGCAGCTGTAGTAGTAGTAATAGCAGAAGTTGGAGTTGGAAAAGTAGTAGCAGTAGTTGCACTAAAATGATAGGTGGTAGTAGTAGTAGTAGCAGTAGCAGTAGTAGAAGTAGTAGTAGTCATAGTAGTAGTTGCAGTAGAAGCGATAGTAGTAGTAGTAGAATAAGTAGTGTTAGTCGCAGCTGAAGTAGTAGTAGTAGAATTAGCTGTAGTAGTAGTACCCACAATAGTAGTAGTAGTAGCGGTAGCAACAATAATAGTAGTTGTAGCAGTGGTAGCGACTGTCATAGTAGTAGTAATAGTAGCAGTAGTATTATTAGCAATAGCAGCAGCAGTTATAGCACTAGTAGTAGCAGTAGAAGTAGTGGTGGTGGTGGTGGTGGTGGTAGTGGTAGTAGTAAGTAGTCGTAGCAGCGTGAGTTGGAGTAGTAGTAGTTTGAGTAGTATTTGTTGCAGTAGAAGTAGCAGTAATATTAGAAGTAATAGTAGTAGTAGAAATAGTAGTAGTTGTAGTAATAGTAGTATTAGTAGAAGTTATGGTAGCTGCAGTACTTATGGTGGGAATAGTAGTAGTAGTAGGAGAAGTAGTTGTAGTTGTAACAATAGTAGTGGGAGTAGTAGAAGTAATAGTAGTTGTAGTAGTGGGAGTAGTAGTAGTAGTAGCCGTAGTGGTAGCAGCAACTATAGTAGTACCAGTAGTAGTAGTCATTGCAGTTGTAATGGTGGAAGTAGTAGTAGTAGTAGCAGCAACAACAACAACAGTAATAGTAGTAGTAGTAGTAGTAGCCAAAGAAGGTGTAATAGTCGTAGAAGCAGTAATAATATTAGCATTAGTAGCAGTAGGAGTAGTAGCACTTGGAGTATTGGTACTAGCAGTAGTAGTAGTAGTCGTAGTAGTAGTAGTTGTTGTTGTAGTAGTAGTAGTAGTAGTGGTTCTTGTTGTTGTAGTAGTTGTAGCAGTAGTAGTAGGAGTTGGTGTATGAGTAGTAGTAATATCCGTAGTAGTAGTAGTATCAATAGTAGTACCCGCAGCAATAGCAGTATTAGCAGTAGTAGTTGTTGTTGCGTTAGTTGTAGTAGCTATAGTAGTAGTAGTACAAGTTGTAGTAGTTGAAGTAGTAGTAGAAGTAGTAGAAACAGTAGGAGAATTAATAATAGTAGTAGTAGTAGTAGCAGTAATATTAATAATAGTAGTAGTAGTAGTAGTAGTAGTAATAGGAGTGGTAGTAGTAGTAGTACTAGTAATAGTCATAGTAGAAGTATCTAAAGCAGTAGTCGTGGCTGAAGTAGTAGTAGCAGTAGTAGTAATAGTAGGAGAGGTAATAGTAGTAGTAGTAGTAGTAGTAGTAGTAGTAGTAGTAGTAGTAGTAGTAGTAGTAGTAGTAGTAGTAGCAGCAGTAGTAGTAGCAGTAATAGTAGTAGTTGTAGTAATCGTAGTAATAGTAGTAGTAGTAGTAGTAGTAGTAGTAGTAGTAGTCATAGCAATAATAGTAGTAGTAGTAGTAGTTGTTGTTGTAATAGTAGTAGTAGTAGTAGTAGTAGCGTAGTAGTCGTAATATTAGTAATAGCAGTAGTAGTTGGTGCCGTTAGTTGTGCAGTGTAGTAGTAGTAGATGTAGTAGTAGTAGTAGCAGTAGTAGCAGCAGTAGTAGTAGTAGTACTAGTAGTGCTAGTAGTTGTTGTGTTGTTGTAGTAGTTGCTAATAGTAGTAGGAGTGGTAGTAGTAGTATTTGTAGTACTACACCTATCGGTAGTAGTAGTAATAGAAATAGTTGTAGTTGTAGTAACAGTAGTTGGAGTTAGAGTAGGAGTAGTTGTAGTCGTAGTAGTAGTAGTAGTGGTAATAGTAGCACTAGTAGTAGTAATAGTAATAATAGTAGTAGTAGTTGTTGTTGTAGTAGTAGTTGTAGCAGTAGTCATGGAAGAAGTTTTAATTGTATTAGTATTAGTAATACAAGTAGTAGCTGAAGCAGTAGAGTTGTAGTAGTATTCATAGTAGTAGTAGTAGCAGCAGGAGGAGTAGTAGTAGTAGTAGTAGTTATTGTTGTAGCAGTAGTTGTTGTAGGAGTAGCCGTAGAAGTAGCAGTAGTAGCAGTAGTAGAAATTGCAGAAGTTGTCGTAGTAACTGCAACAACAGAAGGATTGGGAGTAGTTGAAGTTGGAGCAGGAGTAGTAGTAGTGGTCGCAAGAGTAGGAATAGGTGTAGAAGTAGTAATAATAGCGGCACTACCAGTAAAAGTGGCAGTAGTAGTAGGAGTTGGAAAAAAAGTAGTAGTAGTAGTAGTAGTAGTATTAACAGTAGTAGTGGTAATAGTTGCACACTAGTGAAGTAGTAATAATAGTAGTGGTAGTAATAGTATTAGTATTAGTAACAGTAGGAGTAGTAGTACTACTACTGCTACTACTAGCACTGGACTGCTACTGCTACTACTACTACGACTACTACTGCTACTACTGCTACTACTAGTGCTACTACTACTATTCCTACTACTACTGCTATTGATACTACTGTTGATAGTAATGACAGCACTTGTAGCAGTAGTTGTAGTAGTTACAACTACTACTACTACTACTGCAACTGCTATTGCTAGTATAACTACTACAACTACTTTTGCTACTACTTCTTCTACTGTTGCTGCCACTTTTGTTACTACTAATTCTACAATAACTACTACTATTTATGTTGGTACTTCTGCTACTACTAGTGCTACTACTACTACTACTACTACTACTACTACTACTACTACTACTACTACTACTACTACTACTACTACTACTACTACTACTACTACTACTACTACTAGTCCTAGTAGTTGTACTAGTAGTAGTAGTAGTTATTGCTGCCACTTCTGTTACTACTAATTCCACAATAACTACTACTATTTCTATTGCTACTTCAGCTACTACTAATGCAACTACTACTACTACTACTACTACTACTACTACTACTACTACTACTACTAGTCCTAGTAGTTGTACTAATAGTAGCAGTAGCAGCAGCATTAGTAGTAGGATTAGTAGTAGTAGTAGTAATAGTAAAAGTAGGATTAGTAGTAGTTGGAGTAGTAGTAGTAGCAACAACAGTAGTAGTAGTTGTGGAAGAAGTTGTAATTATATTATTATTAGTAGTAGAAGTAGTAGTAGAAGCCATAGCGTAGTAGTAGTTTTTGTAGTAGTAGTAGCAGCAGCAGTAGAAGTAGTAGTGGTAGTAATAGTAAGACTAGTAGTTCTTAAACTAGTAGTAGAAGTTGTTGTAGCAGTAATTGGTATTGAAGTAGTAGAAGAAGTAGCAGTAGTAGCAGTTGTAGAAGGTTTCGTAGCAACTATAACAACAACAGGATTAGCAATAGGTGTAGAAGTAGTAATAATAGCAGGACTAGCAGTAAAAGTGGTGGTGGTGGTGGTAGTAGTAGTAGTACAAATAGTAATAGCAGTAATAGTTGCACTACCAATCGAGTAGTAATAATAGTTGTAGTAATAGTTGTAATAATAATAGTCATAATTGTAGTAGCAGCAACAATAGTAGTAGTAGTAAGAGTAGTAGTAGTATAGTTACTACTGCTATTGCTACTACCATTTCTACTATTATTACTACTACTACTACTACAATTGTGACTACTACTCCTACTGCTTCTAATACTACTACTACTATAGCTACTACTACAGCTGCTGCGACTACTACTACTACTACTGCTGCTGCTGCTACTACTACTACTACCGTTATTTCTATGATTGCTACTACTACTACTACTTCAACTACTACTAGTACAAGCCATGGTTGTAGTTCTAGTAATAGTTCGAGGAGTAGTAGCAGTTGTAGCAATTGTAGTAGTGGTAGCAGTAGGAGCAGTAGTGATAGTACAAGCGATGGCAGTAGTTCTAGTAGTAGTTATACTAGTAGCTATAATAGTAGTAGTTGTGCTTGTACCAAAAGCAGTAGCAATGGTAGTAGAAGCAGTAGTTGTAGTAGTAGTAGAAGAAGTAGCTATTATAGTAGTACAAGTAGTAGTAGTAGTTGTGGAAGTAGTATTAGTTGTAGTAGTAGTGGTAATAGTAGCAGTTGTGCTTGTAGCAAAAGTAGTAGTAATAGTAGTAGTAGACGAAGTAGCAATTGTAGTAGTAGAAGTAGTAGTTGTTGTTGTTGTAGCAGTAGTAGTAGTAGAAGTCATAATATTTGTAATAGTAGTAGTTGTTGTCATGGTAGCCTAGCAGTAGCAAGAGCAGTAGCACTTCTAGTAGCAGTAGTAGCAGTAGTAGCAGGAGTAGTAGTAATAAGTTGCCATGGTATTAGTAGTAGTAGTATTTGTAGTAGCAATAGTTGGAGGAGTAGTAGTAAGTAGTAGTAGAAGTAGTAGTACTAATAATAGTAGTAATAGTAGTGGTAGTAGCAGCAGCAGTAGTAGCTATAGCAGAAGTAGCAGTAGTAGTATTAGTAGTAATCGTAGTAGTAGCAGTTGTAGTATTAGTAATAGTAGTAGCTATAGCAATAGTAGTTGTAGTAGTTGCTGTCATACTAGAAGTAGTAGTTGTAGTAGTAGTAGTCTTAATAGCAATAGTTACTGTTGTTGTAGTAGTAGTAGTAGTAGTTGTGGGTGTTGTAGTAGTAGAAGAAGTAGCGGTATTAGTAGTAATAGTTGTAGTTGAAGCAGTAGTAGCAGTTGTATCAGTAGTAGTAGAAGTAGCCGCAGTAGTAGTAGCCGTAGTAGGTGGAGTAGTAGTAGTAGTAGTTGTAGTAGCAGTAATAATTAGTAGTCATAGTAATAAGTAGTAGTAGTAGTAGTTGTAGTTGTAGTAGTAGTAGAAGTAGTAGGAGTAGTCGAAAGCAGTAGTAATTGTAGTAGTAATTGTTGTTGTAGTAGTAGTAAGTAATTGTAGCACTAGTAGTAGCAAAAGTAGTAGTAATAAGTCATAGTAGTTGTAGTAGTGGTAGTATGTTGAGTGGTAGCAGTAGCAGTAGTTGTAGCAGAAGTAGTAGCAATAAGTCATAGTAGTAGTAGTAGAGGTACTAGTAGTGGTAGTAATAGTAGCAGTAGTAGTAGTAATAAGTAGTTGTAGTAGTAGTAGTCGAAGGAGTAGCAGTTGGTAGTAGTAGAAGTAATAGTTGTCATTGTAGTCGTAATCATAATAGTAGGAGTAGTCCTAGTAGTAGTTGTAGCGGTAGTAATAGTAGTAGTAGAAGCAGCAGTTGTAACAGTAGTAGTTGTAGTAAGTAATAGTAGCAGTTATAGTAGTTCTCATTGTAGTAGGAGTAATAGCAGCAGTAGCTGTAATAGCAGTAGAAGAATCAATAGTAGTAGTAGTAGCTGGATCAAAAATAGTAGGAATACTTGTAGCAACAGTAGTAGTAGATGTGGTAGTAGTTGTCATAGTAGTAGTAGTACTTGTAGCAGTACGAGCAGCAGTAGCTACAGTAGTAGTAGTAGTAGCCATAGCGGTAGTAGGAGCAATAGCTATAGCAGTAGTAGTATGAGTAGCAGCAGAAGTAGCCGTAGTACTAGTGGTAGTAGCAGTAGTGGTAGAAGGAGTAGTAGCAATAGTAGCAGTAGTTGTAGTAGTAGTAGTAGTAGTAGTAGTAGGAGTAGAAATAGTAGCAGTAGCAGCAGTTGTTGTTGTTGTTATTGTTGCGGTAGTAGTTGTTGTAGTAGCGGTTGTAGTAGTAGAAGCAGCAATAGTAGCAGCAGATGTAGTAGTAGTGTTAATAGTAGTTGTAGTCGGAGTAGTAGTTGTTGTAGGAGTAGCAGTTGGAGTAGCAGCTACTGTAGGAGTAGTGGGATTTGTTGCCTTAGCAGTAGTAGTAGGTGGAGTAGTAGGACTAATAGAAGCAGTAGTAGTTGTGGTAGTAGTAGCATCAGTCGTAGTAGTGGCAGCATTAGTAGTAGTAGTTGTTGTAGTTGTAGTGGTAGTAGCAGTTGGAGTAGTTGTTGTGGTAGAAGTAGTGGTAGTAGTAGTTGTACTAGGATTAGTAGTAGTAGTAGGAGTGGCAGTAGGAGTAGTGGTGGTAAGAGTTGTAGTAAGAGTAGTAGTAGTTGTAGTAGCAGTCGGAGGAGTAGTAGGAGTAGTAGTTTAAGTAGTAGTAGAAGTGGTAGTAGTAGTAGCAGCAGTAGTAGTAGTTGTATTAGAAGTAGCAGTAGTAATAGTAGTAGTAGTAACAATTACACTATTAGTAGAAATAGTAGTAGTAGTTGCAGCTACAGCAGCTGCAACAGCGATAGTTATAGTAGTGGCAGTTGTTATAATAGTAGTAGTAGTTTTTGTTATTGTTGTTGTTATATTAGAAGTAGTATGAGTAGTAGAAGTAGTTGCAACAGTAGTAGTAGTTGGAGCTTTAGTTGTCATTGTAGCTGTAGTGGTAGTTGTATTAGCAGTAGTACTAGTACTAATAAAAGTAGTAATAGTAGTAGTTGGAGTATTAGTAGCAGCAGTAGTAGTTGTTGTAGGTGTAGTAGTTGTTGTAGTTATTGTAGTAGTAGTAGTAGTCGGAGTAGCAGCAGTAGTTGTTCTTGTAGTAGTAGTAGTAGGAGTGGTAGTGTGCGTAGTGTTAATAGCAGTAGCAGTAGTACTAGGAGTAGTAGTGGTAGTTGGCATAGTAGTTGTATTGTTAGCATTAGTAGTAGTAGTACCAGTAGTAGTAGGGGTAGTAGCAGTAACAATTGTACTAGTAGTTGATGTGGTAGTCGTACTTGTAGTGGTGGTTGTAGTAGTAGTAGTGGTGGTGGTTGTAGTAGTAGTTGTTGTAATAGGAGTAGTAGTTGTAGTAAGTAGGAATAGTAGTAGTTGAAGCAGTAGCGACAGAAGTGGTAGTAGTTGTAGTAGCTGGAGTAGTAGTTGCAGTAATAGAAGTCATCGCAATAGCTATTGCAGTAATGGTAGTGGTTATATTAGTAGTTGTAGTATTAGTAGCAGTAGTAGTAGTGGCTGTTGTAGTAGTAGGAGCAGTAGCAGTAATAATAGTAATAGTAGTGGTAGCAAGAGCAATTGTAGTAGCTATGGTAGCAGCAGTAGTAGTAGCATTAGTAGTAATAGTAGTAGTAGGAGTTGTAGTATTAGTAACCATAGTAGTTGTCATTGCAGTACAAGCAGTAGTTGCGGTAGTAGTCATTGTTTTAGTAGTGTGTTAGTTGCAATCGTAGTAGTAGTAGCAGCAGCAGCAGCAGTAGAAGTAGTAGTTGTAGTTGTAGTAGTCTTAGTAGTTGTTGTTGTTGTGATAGTAGTAGTGTAGTAGTTGTGGTAGTAGTAGTAGTAGTAGTCATAGTTGTAGTAGGTGGAGTAGTAGTAGCAATAATGAGTAGTAGTAGTAATAATTTGTAGTAGTAGTTGTTATTGTTGTTGTAGTAGTAGTAGGAATTGTTGTAAGCAGCAGTATTGGTAGTACTAGTGGTTGTAGTAGTAGAAGTAAGAATAGTAGTAGTAGTAATAGTAGTTGTAGTAGTAGGAGTAATAGCAGTAGCAGCATGAGTTGGTGTTCTAGTAGTAGTAGTAGCAATAGTAGCAGGAGTACTAGCTGTAGTAGTAGTAGTAGCAGCAGTAGCTATAGTACTGATAGTAGTTGTAGTACAATTCATAGTAGGATTAGTCGTAGTAGTTGTATGTGGAGTGGTAGCAGTAGTAGTAGTAGTAGCAGAATTCGTAGTAATAAGTCGTAGTAGTAGTAGTGGTGGTGGTGGTAGTAGTAGTAGTAGCAGTAGTAGTAGTAGTAGTAGGAGCAGTCGTAGTAGTAGTAGTAGCGGTAGTAGTAGGAGTAGTAGTAGTAGCAATTGTAACATAAGTAGTTGTAGTAAGTAATAGTAGTAGTTGTAGTAGTTCTCGTAGTAGTAGGAGTAATAGTAGTAGAAGTAGGAGCAAAAATAGTAGGAGTGCTAGCAGCAGTAGTAGAAGTAGTAGTGGCAGTAGTTGTCGTGGTAGTACTAGTAGCAATAGTAGCAGTAGGAGGAGGAGGAGGAGGAGGAGTAGTAGTAGTAGTAGTAGTAGTAGTAGTAGTAGTAGTGGTAGTTGTAGTACTTGCTAATAGTAGTAGGAGAGGTAGTAGTTGTATTAGTACTGCCCATAGCAGTAATAGTAGCAGTAGTAGTAAGAGTCATAGTTGTAGTGACACTAGTAGGAGTAGGAGTAGTAGTTGTCATAGTAGCAGCAGTAGTAGTAGTAGTAATTGTAATAGCAGTAGTAGTAGTAGTTGGAGTAACAGCAGTACTAGTGGCAGTAGCAGTAGTCATGGAAGAAGTTGTAATTGTATTAGTATTAGCAGTAGAGGTAGTTGTAGAAGATGTAGAGTAGTAGTAGTATTCATAGCAGTAATAGCAACATTAGTATTAGTAGTAGTGGTGGTAGTAGTAAGACTAGAAGTACTAAAACTAGTAGTATTAGTAGTTGTAGCAGTAGTAGTTGTAGGAGTAGCGATAGAAGTAGTAGCAACAGTAATAGTTATAGAAGTTGTCATAGTAGCTGCAACAATAGCAGGATTAGGAGTAGCTATAGTAGGAGAAGGAGTTGTACTAGCAGTAGCAAGAGTAGGAATAGGTGTGGAAGTAGTAATAATGACTGTAGTAGCAGTAAAAGTGGTAGTAGTGGTAGTAGGAGTTGTAATAATAGTACAAGTAATAGTTGTAATAATAGTAGTAGTCATAGTAGCAGTAGCAACAACAGTAGTAGAAGTAATATTAGTAAAAGTACTGTTATTGCTGCTGCTACTACTACTATTGCAACTACTATTACTACTACTACTACTATCCCGACTACTACTGCTACTACTACTACTATTTCTACTGCTTCTAGTACTACTACTACTATACTATTGTTGTTACAACTTTTATCGCTATTTCTAGGACTGCTACTGCTACTATTGCTACTAATACTACTGCTACTACTACTACTAATGGTATTAATTGTAGTAGTAGTAGTAGCAGTGGTGGCAGTTGTAGTAGTTGAAGGAGTAGTACCTGAAGTAGTAGTCGTCGTAGTAGTAGTAGAAGTAGAAGTAGTAGTAGTACTAGTATTTGTGTTAGTACCTGTAGGAGTAGTAGTAGTAGTAGAAGCAGTAATAGTACCAGTAGTGGTAGCAGTAGTTGTAGTAGTAGTCCTAGTAGTTGTACTAGTAGTAGTAATAGCAGTAGGAGTAGTAGCCGTAGTAGTAGTAGTTGTAGTAGTATTAGTGGTAGTAGTAATAGTTATTGTTATTGTAGTAGAAGTAGTAGTAGTAGTAGCTACAACAGCACTACTAGTAGTCACAGTATTAGTTATAGTAATAGCAGTAGTAGTACCAGCAGAAGTAGTAGTAGTAGAGATAGCAGCTACAATAGTAGTAGTATTACTGGAAGTTGCAATAGTTGTAGCAGTAGTAGCAATAGTACTAGTAGCAGCAATAGTAGTAAAAAAGGTAGCTATAGTAGCAGTTGCAGCAGCAGCATTAGTGGTAGTAGTAGTAGCATCGTAGTAGTAGTAGTTGTTGTTGTTGTAGCAATAGTAGTAGTGGTAGTTCTAGTAGTAGTAGGAGTAGAAGTAGTAGGCATTGTAGCTGTAGTAGCAGTAGCTGTCACAATGGTAGCAGTAGCAGTAGCAATAATAGTTGTAGTAGTTGTAGTAGTAGCTGTGGTTCTAGTTGCTGTAGTAGTAGTAGCAACAACGGTAGTAGTTGTAGCAGAAGTAGTAGTAATTGTAGTAGTACTAGCAGCTGTAGTACCAGTGGTAGGACTAGATGCAATAGGAGTCATAGCTGTCACAAGTGTAACAGTCACAGTAGTAGCAATAGCAGTAGAAGCAGTTGCAGCAGTAGTAGAATTTGTTGTTGTAGTAGTAGTAGTAGTAGCAGTATGAGTGGCAGCAATAGCAGTATTAGTAGTAGAATTAGTGATAGTAGCTGTAGCAGTAGTAGTACTAGTAGTAGTAGCCACACTAATAGTAGGCACAACACTAGTAGCAGTAGCAGCAGTTGCTACAATGGCTGTTGTAGCAGTAGCAGTTGCAGACA
>RXID01015084.1:67095-101565 GCA_005019695.1 Trichopus zeylanicus subsp. travancoricus
GTAAAGTAATAGTAGTAGTAGTCATATTAGCAGTAGAAGTAGTTATTACGTTAGTTATAGTAGTAATAGTAATAGTAGTAGTAGTCATAGTAGTAGCAGCCGTAGTAGTAATAGTAGTAGTTGTAGCAGTTGTAGTAATAGTAGCAGTAGTAGTAAGTAGTAGCATAGTAGTAGTAGTAGCAGTAGTAGCAGTAGTAGTAGTAGTAATAGCAGCAGCAGGAGCAGCAGCAGCAGCAGCAGTAGTAGTAGTAATAGTTATAGTAGTAGTAGTAGTAGTAGTAGTAGTAGTAGTAATACTTGTTGGAGTTGTGGCAGTTATGGCTGCAATAGTTGTAGTAGTAGTTGTTATTGTAATAGTAATAGCCGAAGTAGTAAAGGTAGTAGAAGTAGTAGCAGAAGCAGTATTAGGAATACTAGTATTTGTTGTTATAGTATCTGTAGTAGTTATAGTGGTTGTAGTAGTAGTAGCAGTAGTAGTAGTTGGTGAAGTAGAGTAGTAACAGTAGTAGTGGTAGTTGCAGTAGTAGCAGTATCAGTAGTAGTGGTGGTGATAGCTGTAGTAGTGGTAGCAGTTGTGAAAGCAACAGCAGTAGTAGTAGTTGTAGTGGCAGTCGCAGTAGTAGTAGCAGTGGTAGTAGTAGCGTTAGCAATATTAGTAGCAGCAGAAGTGGAAGTAGGCAAAGTAGTAGAAGGTTTTGTGATAGTAGTAGTAGTAGTCGAAATTGGAGTAGTAGTAGTAATAATCCTAGAGAAAATAGTAGCAATAGTGGTAGTAGTTGAAGTAATAATAGTAATTGAAGGAGTAGTAGCAGTTGTAGCAGTAGTAGTAGTGGTAGCAATAGGAGCAATAGCGACAATACAAGCCATGGTAGTTATTGTAGAAGTAGTTGTAGTAGTAGTAGTAGTAGTAGTAGCAGCAGCTATAAAAGTAGCAGTTGTACTTGTAGGAAAAGCAACAGGAGCAGCAGTAGTAGTACAAGCAGTAGTTGTAGTAGTAGTAGAAGTAGTAGCAATTGTAATTGTGGAAGTAGTAGTAGTAGTAGTAGTAGCCGTAGCAGTAGCAGGTGTAGTAGCAGTAGTAGTAGAAGCAGCAACAACAGTTGTAGTAATAACAATAAGTAATAGTAACAGTAGTAATAGTAGTTGTAGCATTAGGAGTAATAGAACAGTTGCAGCAACAGGAGTAGTAGTAGTTGTACTAGTAATAGCAATAGTAGTAGGAGTACTACTGTATTAGTAATAGGAGTACCAGTAGCTGTAGTAGTAATCGTACTTGTAGTACTAGGTGTAGTTGGAGTAGTAGTAGTAGTAGTAGTATGTGGAGCAATAGTAGTAGTAGTAGTAGCAGAAGTAGCTGTAATAAGTCATCGTAGTAGTAGTAGTGGTAGTAGTAGTAGCAGTGATAAATAATTGTAGTAGTAGTAGTAGTAGTAGAAGTAGTAGTTGTTGTTGTAGTCATAGTAGTAGTAGTAGGAGGAGTCGTACTAGTTGTAGTAGCGGTAATAGTAGGAGTAGTAGTAGTAGCAGTTGTAATAGTAGTAGTTGTTGTAAGTAATACTAGCAGTTGTAGTTGTAGTAGGAGTAGTAGTAGTAGCAGTTATAATAGTAGTAGTTGTTGTAAGTAATACTAGCAGTTGTAGTTGTAGTAGGAGTAATAGCTACAGCAGTAACAACAAAAGTAGTAGTAGTAGTAGTACCAAAAGCAAAAATAGTAGGAGTACTAGCAACAGTAGTAGCAGTAGTAGTGGCATTAGTTGTCATAGTAGTAGTAGTATTAGTAGCAGTACAAGTAGTAGTGGTAGTAGTAGTAGTCGTAGCAGTAGTAGGAGCAGTAGCAGTAGCAATAGTAATATGAGTAGCAACTGGAGTAGTCGTAGTAGTCGTGGTAGTAGCAATAGCAGTTACACTATTAGTAGCAATAGTAGTAGTTGCAGCAGCAGCAGTAGTAACAACTGCAACATTAGCAGTAGTATTAGTAGTGGCAGTTGTTGTGGTACTAGTAGAAGTAGTAGTAGTACTAGTAGTAGTTGTAGTAATTGTAGTAGTACGAGTAGTAGTAGGAGGAGGAGGAGGAGGAGTTTTAGTTGTAGTTGTAGTTGTAGTAGTAGTTGCTGTAGTAGTAGTACTCGTAATAATAAAAGTAGTAATACTAGTAGTAGTAGTAGCAGCAGCAGCAGTAGTAGTAGCAATAGTAGTAGATGTAGTAGTTGTAGTAGTAGTAGTACTAGTCATAGTAGCCAGAGTAGCAGCAGTAGTAGGAGGAGTAGTAGTAATTATAGTAATAGTAGTGGTAGTAGCAATAGTAGTAGTTGTTGTAGCTTTAGTAGTAGAAGTAGTAGTAGCAGTTCTGGTATTAGTAACAATAGTAGCTATAGTAGCAGTAGTAGCAGTGGTTGTGGTAGTTGCAGTAGTAGTTGTAGTTTTCATAGTGTAGTAGTTTCAATCGTAGTAGTAGCAGTTACAGACATAGTAGTTGCAGTAGTAGTAGTCTTAGTAGTAGTAGTAGTAGTTGTAGTAGTAGTAGTAGTTGTGGTTGCTGTAGTAGTAGAGGGAGTAGTCGTAATGGTAGTAAAAGTTGTAGTAGCAGTAGTAGTAGCAATAGTATCAGTAGTAGTAGAAGTATCAGCAGTAGTAGTAGTCGTAGTTGAGTAGGTGTAGTAGCAGTACTAGTAGCAGTAATAATTAGTAGTAGTAGTAGTAATTAGTAGTAGTAGTTGTTGTTGTTGTGGTAGTAGTAGTCATAGGCGGTGTTGTCGTATGCAGTAGTATTGGTAATAGTAGTACTTGTAGTAGTAGTTGTAAGTAATAGTAGGAGTAGCAATACTAGTTGTTGTAGTTGGAGTAATAACAGTAGCAGAAGTAGCAGGAGTAGTAGTAGTAGTAGCAGCAGCAGAAATAGTGGTAGAATTACTAGCTGTAGTAGTAGTAGTTGTAGTAGTAGCTATAGTAGTAATAGTAGTAGTAGTAGTAGTCGTAGTTGGTGTAGTAGTAGTAGTAGTATGTGGAGTGGTAGTAGTAGAAGTAGTAGTAGCTGAAGTACTAGTAATAAGTCGTAGTAGTAGTAGTAGTGGTGGTAGTAGTAGTTGTTGTAGTAGCAGTAGTAGTAGTAATAAGTAGTTATAGTAGTTGTAGTAGTTGTAGTAGTTGTTGTTGTTGTGGTAGTAGTGGTAGTAAGTAGCAGTATTAATAGTAGTAGCAAAAATTAGAGCAGCAGTAGTAGTAGTAGCAGCAGAGGTGGGATCAGCAGTGGTAGTAGTAGTAGTGGCAATAGTTGTCATAGTAGTAGTGTTAGTACCAGTAGTAGTAGGAGTAGTAATAGTAGCAGTAGTAGCAGTAGCAGCAAGAGTAGCGGTTATAGTAGCAGCAGCAGTAACAATAGTTGTAGTACTGGTAGCAGCAGCATTGGTAGTTGTGGTAGTAGTATTTGTTGTAGTAGGAGTTTTAGTAGGAGGAGTAGTAGCAGCAGAAATAGTAGTAATAGAAGGAGTAGTAGGAGTAATAGTAGTAATAGAAGGAGTGGTAGCATAAAAAGCTGTAGTAGTGGCATTAACAACAATAGTTGTAGGAGGAGTAGTAGTAATAGTAATAGTAGTAGTAGCAATAGTAGCAGTAGTAGGAGCAGTAGCCATAGTAGTAGAAGTTTTAGTTTTAGTAGTAGTATTTGGAGTAGTCATATGTCGAGTGATAGTTGTAATAGTAGTAGTAGTAGTAATAATAGTGTAGTAGTAGCAGTAGTGGTAGTTGTCATAGTAGTAGTAGTACTTGTAGTAGTATGAGTAGTAGTAGTAGTAGTCGTAGTAGTCGTAGCAGTAGTAGGAGTAGTAGCGGTAGCAGTAGTAGTAGTAGTAGTAGCAATAGTAGTTATTGTTGAAGTAATAGTAGTAGGAGTAGTAGTAAGTAGTAGTAGAAGTAGCTATTGTTGTTGTAGTTTTAGTAGTAGTAGTAGTAGTAGCAGTAGCAGTAAGAGTAGTAGTAGTTGCAGTAGTAGCAGTAGTAGTTGTGGTAAGTAATAGTAGTAGTTGTTGTTGTTGTAGAAGTCGTAGAAAGAGTAGTAGCCGTAGCAGTAGTAGGAACAGTAGCAACTGCAATAGAAGTATGAGTAGGAGCAGTAGTAGCAGCAATAATAGCAGTAGTGGTAGTAGGAGTAGTATCAGAGCAGCAGCAGTAGCGGTAGTGGTATTAGTAGTAGTAGTAGCAGCAGTAGTTGTAGTAGTAGTCGTGGTAGTAGTTGTTGTAGTAGGACAATTAGTAGTAGTAGCTATAGTAGTAGTAGTAGTAGCCGCAACAGTAGTAGTAGTTGTACTAGGAGTAGTAGTAGTAGTTGTACTAGGAGTAGTAGTCGCAGCAGCAGCAGTAGTAGATGCAGTAGTAGGTGTAGTAGAAGCAGCAGCCGCAGTGGTGGTAGCTGTAGTTATAGTATCAGCTATAGTTGTAGTAGTTGTTCTAGTGGTAGTAGTAGTTGCTATAGGAGAAGTGGTAGTAGTAGTTGTTGTTGTAGTAGTAGTTGTACATGTAGCTGTAGGAGTAGTGGGAGTAATAGCAATAGTAGGAGTAGTAATAGTTGCAGTAGTAGTAGGAGGAAAAGTAGGAGTAGTAGTAGAAGCAATGGTAGGAGTGGTAGTAGGAGTAGTACCAGGAGTAGTGGTAGCAGCAGTAGTTGTAATAGTTGTAGTAGCAGCAGAACTTTAATAATAGTGGTAGTAGTAGTAGCAATAGTCGCAGTAGTAGTAGTAGTAGGAGTAGTAGCAGTAGCAGTAGTTGAAGTAGTAGCAGTAGTATTAGTAGCAGTAGTATTAGCAGTTGTACTATTAGCAGCAGTAGTAGTAGTAGCAGCAGCAGTAGCAATAGTAATAGCCGCAACAGTTGTAGTAGTAGTAGTAGTAGTAATAGTAATAGTCGTAGTAGTAGTTGTAGCAGTTGTCGTATAAGGTGCGGGAGTAGTAGTAGTAGGAGGAGGAGGAGGAGTAGCAGGAGTAGCAATAGTAGCAGTAGTTGTAGGACGCGTAGTAGTAGTAGTAGTAGTAGTGGCAGTAGTAGAATTAGTAGTAGGAGTAGTAGTAGTAGTGGCAGTTGTAGAATTAGTAGTAGTAGTAGTAGTAGTAGTAGTAGTAGTGGGAGTAGTATTAGTAGTAGCAATAGTAGTAGTAGTAGTACTAGCAGTAGTCGTATTAGTAGCATTAGTGGTAGTAATAGTAGCAGTAGTTGCTGTTATACCAGTACTGGTAGAGTAGTAGGAGGAGGTGTAGCTGTTGGTGTAGCCGCAACTGCTGCAGCAGTAGTAGTAGTAGTTATAGAAGTAGAAGGAGTAGTTGTAGCAGCAATAGGAATATGAGGACTAGTAGTAGGTATCGTAGTAGTGGGAGTAGTAGCAGTAGTGGCAGTAGTAACAGTAGTAGGGGCAGTAGTAGTAGTTGTAGTAGTAGTAGCGGTAGTAATAGTAGTTGTTGTAGCGGTAATAGTAGTCATAGTAGTAGTAATAACAATAGTAGTTGTTGTAGTAGTAGTAGTTCTAGCAGTAGTAGTGGCAATGGTAGTAGTGATGGCATTTGTGGTGTAGTAGCAGTATTAGCAATAGCTGTAGTTGTTGTAGTGGCAATAGTAGCAGTAGTAGTTATAGTAGTAGTAGCAGTAGTAGTAGTAGTAGTGGCTGTCGTAATAGTAGTAGTAGTAGGAGCAGTAGTAAATGTAGTTGTGGTAGTGGTAGTAGTAGTCGCAGTAGTAGTAATAGCAGCAGTAATAAGTGTAGTAGTATCAGTACTAGTAATAGTAGTAGCAATAGTAGTGGCGGTAGTAGTAGTGGTGGCGGTAGTGGTGTAGTTGCAGTATTAGCAGTAGCAGTAGTTGTAGCAGTATTAGTAGTAGTAGCAGTAGCAGTAGAAGCGGTAGTAGTAGTGGTAGCAGTAGCAATAATAGTAGTAGCGTTAGCAGTAGCAGTGGTAGCAGTAGGTGTAGTATTAGCTGTAGTTGTAGTAGTAATAGTAGTAGTTGTATTAGTAGCAGTAGTAGCAGCAGTAGTTGCAGTAGTAGTAGTAATAGCAATTGTCGAAGCAGGAGCAGTAATAGTAGTAGTAGTAGCAGTGGCAGTAGTAGCATCAGGAGTAGTTGTATTAGGAGTTACTGTAGTAGTAGCAGTAGCAGTATTAGTAGAGTAGTAGTAGTGGTAGTCATAGTAGTAGTAATAGAGGCCGTAGTGGTAGAAGTTGTAGCAGCAGTTGTAGCAGTCGTAGTAGTCGTAGTTGCAGGGTTGGCAGTAGAAGTTGAAGCAGCAGTTGTAGCAGTTCAAGTACTAGTTGTAGTAGAACTTGTAGCATTTGCAATAGTAGTAGGAAGAGTGTTAGGAGTTGTAGCAGCTGCAGCAGTACGACTTAGTAGTAGGAATGGAAGTAGTAGTAGCAGTATTTGTAATAGTAGTAGTTGCAGTAGTAGTACAGTAGTAGTAGAATTTGTAGTAGTAGCAGCAGCAGCAGTAATAGTAGTATTAGCAGTAGCAACAGTAGTAGTTGTAGCAATAATAATAGTAGTAGTAGCCACAGTAATAGTAGAAGGAGCAGTAGTTGTACTAGTAGTAGTAGTATTACAAGTAATAGTAATAGTAGTAGTAGCAATAGTGGAAATAGTTGCCGCAGCAGGTGTTGTGGCAGAAGGACTAGCAGCAGCAGTAGTAGTGGTAGTTGTCATAGTAGCAAGAGATGTAGTTGGAGTAGTAGGAGTAGTAATAGTAGGAGTAGAAGTAGGAGGAGTAGAAGGAGTAGTTGTAGTAGTTATAGAAGTAGTACTAGAAGTAGTTGTAGTTGTAGCTATAGAAGTTGTAGTCGTAGCAGTAGTAGTAGTAGTTGCAATTGTAGCAGTAGTGCTAGTAGCAGTCAGACTATTCCTAGTTGTAGTGGTAGTAGTAGTAGCAGTAGTAGTGGTAGTAGCAGTAGTAGTAGGTGTTGTAGCAGTAGTAGTTGCAGTATTGGAAGTAGTAGCAATAGTAGTAGTACTAAGAGTAGCAGTGGGAGTAGTAGGAGCAGTAGTAGTACTAGGAGTCATAGTTGGAGTAGCCGTAGGAATTATAGCAGCAGTAGTAGCACTAGTTGTTGTAGCAGAAGTAAGAGAAGTCGTAGTAGTAGTAGTAGGACAAGTAGCAGTAGTAGGAGTAGTAGAACTAGTAGTACTTGTAATAGTAGTAGCAGTAGTGGTAGTAGTAGCAACATTAGAGGTAGCAGCAGTAGTAGTAGTGTCGTAGTAGTGGAAGTAGTATTAGTAGTATTGGTAGAAGCAGTAGTAGCAGTAGTAGCAATAGTAGCACTAATAGCAACAAAAGTATCTGTAGAAGCAGTAGTAGCAGAAGTTGCAGTCGTTGTAGCATTAGTTGCAATTGTAGCAGTAGTTATAGTAGTTGGAAGTAGAAGTAGTAATGGAAGCAAAAGTAATAGTAGTAGCAGTTGCAGCAACATCAACAGCAATAGTAGTAATAGTAGGAGTAGCAATAGTAGCAACAGCAGCAGTAGTAATAGTTGTTATTGTTGTAGTAGTATGAGTAGTTGTAGTAGTAGTTATTGTATGTTGCTACTGGTGTTGCTGCTACTGTTGCTACTACTACAACTACCACTACTTCACCTACTACAACTATTATTGCTACTACTACTATCACACCACTAACAGTACAACATTTACTACAATCACTACTAGTACTACTAGTATTACTTTTGCTGGTAATACTATCACTTCTACTAGTGCTATTATTGCTACTACATTTACACTACTACTATTAGTAGTAGTAGTAGTAGTAGTAGTAGTACTACTACTACTACTACTGCTACCACTACTACTGCTACTATTGCTACTACGACTACTGCTGCTACTACTACTACTACTACAACAACTATTACAGCTACTACAACTACAACAATTACTACAACTACAGCAACTACTGCTACTTCTACTACTACTACTACTACTACTTCTACTAATACTACTACTACTACTACTACTGTTGCTGCTACTACTACTACCATGACCACAACCACTACTACTACTAGTACTACTAGTACTACTACTACTCTTAACTCTTACTGCTACTACTGCTACTACTACTACCATGACCACCACCACCACTACTACTACTACTCCTAATATTAATAATTATACTACTATTGCTACTACTACTACTTCTACTCCTACTACTACTACAACAATAACTACTACTACTACTATTACTGCTACTGCTGCTTCTACCACTATAACTATATTAACTACTACTACTACTACCACAACTACTTCTACTACTATTACTACTTTTACAACTATCACTACAGCTACTACTACTACAACTACTACTACTAGTACTAGTACTACTACTACTACTGCAACTATTATGATTACTACTACGACTACTACAGCTACTACTAGTACCACTACTCCTACTACTAGTACCACTACAACTACTACTTCTATCACTACTACTACTACTACTACTACTACAATTGCTACTACTACAACTACTACAACTACCACTACTACGACAACAACAACAACAACTACTGCTACTAATACTACCACCCCAACTACAACTATAGCGACTACTACAACTACTACAACAACAACAACTGCTACTACTTCCACTACAACAACAACTACTACTACTACTATTACTACTACAACTACAACTACTAATCCTACTCCAACTCCTACTCCTACTACTACTCTTGCTGTATATACTACTACTACTACTAAACTACTACTACAACTACTACAATGACAACCACTACTACTATAACTTCTACAACAACTGCTACACCAACTTCTACTACTACCACTAGAACAACTACTATTCCAACGACTACTACTACTACTACACAACTACTACTACAACAACTAGTACTACCACCACTACTATAACCACTACAACAACTACCACCACAACTACTACTACTACTACTATTGTTACTACTACTATTACTACTATCCCACTCAAACTCCTACTCCTACTACAACTCTTCCCACTACTCTTACTACTACTAGTACAACAATAGCTACCACTACTACTATAACTACTACGACTGCTGCTACAACAGTTAGTAGTACTTCGAAAATAACTACTGCTACTACAACTGCTACTACTACAACTACAACTCCTACCACCACCACCACTACTACAACTAATGCTGCTACTACTGCTACTATTACGGCTACTGCTATAAATGCTAATACCACTACTAATCCTAATACTACTACTACTACTGCTACTCGTACTATTGCTACTTCTACTGCTCCTTAACACTCCTCCAGCTATTGCTACTTCTGCTGCTACTGCTATTACTACCACCACCACCACTACTATTACTAGTACTACAACAACAACAATAACAACAACAACTACTACTATTACTACTCTTATTACTATGACTACTGCTACTACTACTACTTATACTACTACTCGTGTTGTTGCTACTACTACTACTACTACGCTGCTACTATTACTTCGATGACTACTTCTACTACTACCACTACTACTTCTCCTCCTACTACTACTAATGCTGCTGATGCTGCAACTGTGACTAGTACAACAACAACAACAACTACTACTATGACTACTACACTACAACTACTACTGCTACTACTACTACTACTACTACTCCTCCTACTACTACTACTACCAATACTACTACTGCTGCTACTCCTAATTCAACTATTACTACTACTACTGCAACTTCTACAATGATTCATACTAGTACTACCACTACTACTACAAGTCCAACTAGTACTACTACTACAACTACTACGACTACTTATACTACTACAAGTACTACTACCATTTCTACTACTACTACTACTACCACCACCACCACTACTATTACCATGAATACACCTACTACTACTGCTGCTACTATTAGTACTAAAACTACTACAGCTTCAACAACTACTAATACCACTACTATGGCTCCTGCTCCCACTACTACTACTACAAATACTACTACTACTACTAGCACTACTCCTTCTGCTACTACTCCACCTACTGCTCCTATAATTACTACTACTAACTACTACTGCTACTACTACAATTACTAGTCTAACTATAACTACTACTACTGCTGCTACTACAACTACTACAACTCCTACTGCTACTACATCCATTACCACAATTGCTACTATTCTCCTTTTACTATTACCACTACTACTACTCCCCCAGCTCCTACCACTACTGCTATTACTAGTACTACTACTACTGCTCCAACTTCTATTACTACTACTACTAATAATAATATTATTGTCCCATCTATGGCAACTTCTACTACTACTCCTACCACTTCTCCTACAACTACTACTAATGCTACTAATACTACTACTACTTCTACTACTACGACTACTACTAATACTACTACTCCTACTACTACTGTTAGTACTACTACAACTGGTGCTGCTACTAGTACTATACCATTATTTCTACTACTGCTACTACCACTACTATTACTTCTGTTGCAGTTGCTATTGTTGCTCTGATTGTTATTGTCGTTGCTGCTACTACTAGAACTACCACTACTTCACCTACTACAACTATTATTGCTACTACTACAACCACACCACAAATAGTACAACATCTACTACTACCACTACTAGTACTACTAGTATTACTTTTGCTCCTAATACTATCGCTTCTACTAGTGGTACTATTACTACTGCCATTACACCAATACTACTACGACTACTACTACTACTACAATAATAACTACTACTACTACTGCTACCACTACTTCTACTACTATTGCCACTACAACTAGTAGTGCTATTATAGCTACTGCTGCTACTACTACTACTTCTGCTACTACTGCTACCACTACTACTGCTATTGCAACGACTACTACTACCACTACTACTATTACTACTGCTGCTGCTACTACTATACTTCTACTATTCTTGGTCCTACTACTACTATTACTACTAGAACTACTACTACCACCACTACAACAACTACTACTACTTCTACAACTTCTGCTACTACTATTGCTGCCTCTACTATTGCTACTACTACTGCTGCTGCTGCTACCACTGCTACTTCTACTCCTACTACTACAACTACTACTACTACTATTCCTGCTGTTGCTACACTATTAGTACTACTACTACTTTTGCTACCATAAATACTACTAAAACTAATAATAATAGTAGAATATGACAATTACTACTACTACTGTTGCAAATACTAATAGTATAACGACTACTAATTTTCCTATTGCTATTGCTACTACTACTGCTGCTGCTCCTACTGCTAATACTGCTACCACTACAATGATGACTATTGCCGCTAATGCTACTACTATTACTACAATTACTTCTACTAGTGGCATTAGTAGTCTGCTAGTAGTAGTAGCAGTAGCAGTGGAGCTGGAGAAATAGTGGTACTAGCAGTAGTTGTTGTCATAGTAGATGCAGGAGTAGTAGCAAGAGTAGTAGTACTACTAGTAGTAGTTATAGTTGCAGTAGTAGTAGTAGTAGTAGAAGAAGAAGAAGTAGTAGTAGGAGTAGTAGTAGTTGTAGTAGTAGTATTAGAAGTTACGACAGCAGTGGAGTAGTAGCAGTGGGAGTAGCAACAATAGCAGTAGTTGTAGTAGTAGTTGTGGTTGCCTAGTAGCAGTCATAGTAATAGTAGCAGCAGCTGCTGCAGAAGTAGAAGCAGTAGTAGGAGCAGTAGTACTAGCATAGTAGCAGTAGTAGTGGAAGTACCATTAGTCATTGTAGCAACAACAGTATTAGCAATAATAGTAGTATTAGTAGTAACAATTATAATACCAGAACTGGCAGTAGTAGAATAAGTAGTAGTTATAGCAGTAGCATTAGTAGTAGTAGTAGTAGTAGTAGTGGTAGTCGTAGTAGTAGTAGTAGAAGTAGTAGTAGCAGTAGGAGTAGTAGTAGAAGTAGCAATTGTAGTTGTAGTAGTTATAGTCATAGTAATAGCAAAAACAGTAGCAGTGGTAGTAGTTGTAGTAGTAGTAGCCATAGTAGGAATTATTGTAGTAGTTGTAGTATCAGTAGCAGTAGTAGTACTAGCAGTAGTAGTAGTAGTTGTATAGTCGTAGTAGTCATGGTATTAGTAGCAATAGTTGTACTAGAAGCAATAGTAGTGGTAGTAGTAGTAGCAGAAGTAGTAAAAGGAGTTGTAGTAGAAGAAATAGTTGTAGTAGTCATAGAAATTCTACTAGTAGTAGTAGTGGTTGTAGTAGTAGTAGTAGTAATAGTAGCAGTAGTAGTTGTAGTTGTAGTAGTAGTAGTAATAGTAGCAGTAGTAGTTGTAGTTGTAGTAGTAGTAGTAATAGTAGTAGTAGTTGTAGTAGTAGTTGTTGTTGCAATAGTAGCAAAAGTAGTAGTTGTAGTAGTATTAGAAGTACTACTACTAGTTGTACTAGTAATAGAAGTGGGAGTAGTCATAGTATTAGTTGCAGTAGTAGTACTAGTAACAGCAGTAGTGGTTGTAGTAGTAGCAGTAGTAGTACCATATGTTGTAAAAGGAGATGTCGCATTTGAAGCTTTAGTAGTAGAAGTTATAGAAGTAGTAGTAGTAGTAGTGTAAGTCACAGTTACAGTTGTTGTTGTAGCAGAAATAGTAGTAGTAGTTGTTGTTATAGTAGCAGTAGTAGCAGTAGTAATAGTAGTAGTAGTAGTAATTGTAGCAATAATTATAGTAATAGTAGCAGTTGCAGTAGTTGCAAAAGTAGTGGTAGTAGTATTAGTAGTGGTAGTAGTAGTAGCAGTCAAAACAGCCGTAGTAGCTGTAGAGGTAGTCGCAGTGGTGGTGCTAGTAGTAGTTGTGGCTGTAGTACTAACTTGAACAAAAGTAGCCGCAGTAGTAGTAGAAGTAGTTGTAGTAGCATTAGTAGTGGGAGTATTAGTAGTAGCAGCTTTGGTTGAAGAAGTAATAGAAGTAGGTGTAGAGGTAGTAGTAGCAAGTGCTATACTAGTAGGAATAGGAGAAGTAGTATAGGTAGTACCAATAGTAATAGTGCTAGTGGTGGTGGTGGAAGCAGTACTAGCAAAAGTAGCAGTAGTTGTAGTAGTAGTAGCAGTAGTAGCGGAAGTAGCAACAATAGTAGTAGTCATAGTAGTAGTTGCATTAGTAGTAGTTGTAGCAGTAGCAGAAGTTATAGTAGAAGTAGTAGTAGTAGGAGAAGTAGTAGTAGAAATAGTAGTCATAGTAGTAGTAGCAGTAGTAGTCGTAGTCGTAGTCGTCGTCGTCATCGTCGTAGTAGTAGTAGAAGTAGTAGTACTAGTAGTAGTAGTAGTAGAAGTAATAGTAGGAGTGGTAGTAGTTGTAGTAGTAGTACGAGTACTAGTAGCAGTAGTAGTGGTGTCAATAGTAGTAATAGAAGTGGTAATAGAAACAGTAGTAGGTGCAATATTAGTAGTACTAGTAGAAGCAATGGCAGGAGGAGGAGTAGTAGCAGTAGTAGGAGTAGCAGTAGCAGTAGTAGTGGTTGAGGTAGTAGTAGTAGTTGGAGTACTAGTAGTTGTAGTAGTAGCGCTAATAGCAGTAATAGTAGTAGTAGTAGTTGGAGTACTATTAGTAGTAGTTGTAGTAGTAGCAGTCATAGTAGGAGTAGTAGCAGTTGTAGAAGGAGCAGTAGCAGTAGTAGTAGGAGTAGCTATTGTAGTTGCAGTAGTAGACTTGGTAGTAGTGGTAGTAGTAGTAGGAGTATCATTAGTAAAAATAATAGTAGTTGTAGCAGTAGTAGCTGGAGTAGTAGTTGTAATAGTAGGCGTAGGAGTCGAGGAAATAGTAGCTGTTGCTATTGTAGTAGTAGCAGCAGTAGTAGTAGTAGCAGTAGCAGCAGCAGTAGTTGTAGTAGTAGTAGCAGTAGTAGTAGTAGTAGTTGAAGTGGCAATAGTTGTAGTAGAAGTGGTAGAAGTAGGAGAAGTAATAGTAGTAGTAGTAGTTGTAGTAGAAGTAGTAGAAATAGTAGTCGTAGCAGTAGTAGCAGTAGTAGTCGTAGTAGTACTAGTAGTACTAATAGTAGTGGTAGTAGTATTAGTAATAGTCGCAATACTAACAATAGTAGTAGTGGCAGCAGTAGTAGTTGTATCTGAAATAGTAGTAGCAGTAGTTATTATCATTGTAGTAGTAGTCATAGTAGTAGTAGCAGTAGTGGTAGCAGCCGTAGTAGTAGAAAAAGTAGTAGCAGTAGCAGTAGTTGTATCAGTAGTAATAGCAGAACTAGTAATAGCAATAGTAGTAGGCACGATATTAGTAGTAGTAATAGAAGTAGTAGCAACAACTGCAGCAACAGTAGTAGTAGTAGGAGTATCAGTAGTAGCAGCAGTGTTTATAGCAGTAGTAGTAGTTGGAGGAGTAGCAGTAGCAGTAGTAGTAGTAGCAATAGTAGTAGTATTAGTAGTATTAATAGTAGTAGCAGTAGCAGTCATAGTTGGAATTGTAGCAGTAGTAGAAGGAGTATCATTAGTAAAAATAATAGTAGTTGTAGCAGTAGTAGTAGGAGTAGTTATTGAAATAGTAGGCATAGGAGTAGAGGAAATAGGAGGAAAAGTTAGATTTGTTGGAGCTGTAGTGGTAGTACTAGTAGCAGTAGCAGTAGTTATAGTAGTATTAGTTGTAGTTGTATTAGGAGAAATAGTTGTAGTATTAGCAGTAGTAGCAGTAGTAGTAGTTGTCATTGCAATTGTAGCAGTGGTAGTGCCAGCAGTATTAGCACTTGTAATGGTAGCAGTAGTCGTAGAAGTAGGAGAAGTAGTAGTAGTTGTAGTAGTAGCAGTAGCAGCAGAAGTAGTTATAGTAGTCATAAAAGTAGTAGTATTTGAAATAGTAGTAGTAGTAGTAGTAGTAGTGCAATAGTAGTAGCGATAATAGTAGTTGTAATAGTATTAGAAGTAGTAGTAGCAGGACTAATAGTAGTAATAGCAATAGCAGAAGTGGCAGCAGGGCCCGCAACACTAGTTGTAATAGTGGTAGCAGTAGTAGCGATAATAACAGTGGTAGTTGTAGTAGTAGCAGCAGCAGTAGTAACAGTAGTAGTAGTAGTAGTAGTAGTAATAGGGTTAGTAGTAGTGGTAGTAACAGTAGTTGCTGTAATTGTTGCAGTAGTTCTCAAAGGTAAAGTAGCAGTTGTAGTAGCAGTTGTAGTAATAGTTGTAGTAGCAGTAGCGTCAGTAGTAGCAGTAGTAGTAGTAGCTGTAGTCGTAGTACTGCTAGTAGCATTGGTAATAGTACCATTAGTCGTAGTAGAGCTAGTTGTAGGAGTAGTATTAGTAGTAGCAGTAGCAATAGTAGCAGCAATATCAGTAGTAGTAGTAGTTATTATAGTAGTCGCAGTAGTAGCAGTAGTTGCAGTTGCAGCAGCAGCAGCAGTAGTAGTCGTAGTAGCAGCAGTAGTAGCATTTGTGCTAGTAATGATAGTAGTTGTTATCGTTGTACTAAAAGTAGCAATACTATCAGCAGCAGCAATAGTAGTTGTAGCGGTGGTAGTAATAGTAGTAGAAGAAGTTATAGTGGAAGTAGTAGGAGTAGTCATAGTAGTAGTGGAAGTTATAGTAGAATTAGTAGTAGCAATAGTAGTCGTAGCAGCTGTAATTGTAGTAGTATAAGTTATAGTAGGAGTAATAGTAGTAGAAGAAGCAGTAGTTGTAGGAGGAGGAGTAATAGTTGTAGCAGTACTAGTAGTATAGTTGCAGTAGTGGTATTAGTTGCAGTAGTAGTAGTAGTAGTAGTAGTAGTAGTAGTAGTAGCAGTAGTCATGGTAGTAGTAGTAGAAGTAGTAGTATTATTAGTACTAGTAGTAGCAGTCGTAGTAGGAGGAGGAGTAATAGTTGTAGCAGCAGTAGCAGTTGAAGTAGCAGCTGTAGTAGCAGCGGTAGCAGTAGTGGTGGTAGTAGTAGTATTAGTACAAGTAGTAGCTGGAGTAGTAGTAGAAGCAGTAGTAGTTGCAGGAGCAGTAGAAGCATTTGTAGAAGCTGTAGTAGTAATATTACTAGTGACTGAAGCAATATTTGTAGTATTGACAGTAGTAGTAGTAATAGTATTAGCAGTAGCAGCAGTAGTAGTAGTAGTAGTAGCAGCAGCAGCAGTAGTAGTAGCAGTCGAAGAAGTAGCAATGTAGTGGCAATAGTAGTTGTAGCATTAGTAGTAGTAGTATGAGAAATAGTAGTAGCATTAGTTGCAACAACAATAATAGCCGCATTAGTAGTAGTAGTAGCAGCAACAACAACTGTCGTAGTAGCAGTGGTAATAGGAGTAGTCGTAGTAGTATTAGTAGCTGCAGTAGTAGTATTAGCAGTAGTACTAGTAGTAGTAAAAGTCATAGTAGTACGGTAGTAGTTGTAGTAGTGGTACTAGTAGTAGTAGTTATTGTAAAAGTAGTTGTAGCAGTAGTAGCGGTAGTTGCTGTAGCAGTAGAAGCATTAGTAGATGAAGAGTAGTAATAGTAGTAGTAGCAGAAGAAATATTTATAGTAGTTGCAGCAGTAGTAGTAATAGTATTAGTAGTAGCGGCAGTAGTAGTAGTAGTAGGAGTAACAACAGTATTGGTAGTAGCAGTCGAAGGATAGCATTGTAGTAGCAGTAGTAGAAGAAGCATTGGTAGTAGTAGTAGGAGAAATAGTAGTAGTATTAGTAGCAACAAAAATAACAACAACATTAGTAGTAGTAGTTGTTATGGGAATGACAAGAACCATTGTAGTAGTGGTGGTTGTAGTAGCATTTGTAGTACTAGTAGCAGTAATAGTACCAGTTGTAGTAGTAGTAGTAGTAGGAGTTATTGTAGTACTAGTCGCAAAAGTAGTAGGAGCAGTAGTAACTGTAGTAGTAGCAAGAGTAGTAGCAGTAGAACTAGTAGTAGTTGTAGTGGCGGTCGTAGCAATAGCAGCAGCAGCAGTAGTAGTAGTATCAGTAGTAGCAATAGTAGCAGTAGTAGTAGTAGAATTAGGAGAAGTAGGAGTAGTAGTAGTAGAAGTAATCACAATAGTAGTAGTAGCAACGTTAGGAGAAATAGTAGGAGTCATTCTACTAGTAGCACTATCACCAACAGCAGCCGCAATTGAAGTAGAAGTTGTAGTAGTATTAGTAGTTGCACCAGAACTAGTAGTAGTGAAAGTCATAGTAGTAGCAGTAGTAGTTATAGTAGTAGTACAAGTAGTAGAAGTTATTGTAAAAGTAGTTGTAGTAGTAGTAATAGTAGTTGCAGTAGCAGTAGATGCACTAGTTGAAGTAGCAGTACTAATAGTATTAGTAGCAGAAGCAATATTTATAGTGGCGGCATTAGAAGTAGTAATAGTATTAGCAGTGGAGGCAGTAGTGTTAGTAGTAGAAGTAGTAGCAGCAGCAACAGCATTAGTAGTAGTAGTAGGAGAAATAGTTATAGTATTAGTAACAACAAAAACAAGAACAAAAATTGTAGTAGGAGTAGTAGTAGCAGCAGCAACAATATTAGTAGTAGTAGTAGCAGCAATAGTAGTACTAGTAGAAGCAGTAGCAGTAGTAGTATCAGTAGTAGAAGCAGCCACAGTAGTAGTAGTAGTAGTAGTAGCAGCAGTAATAGTAGGAGCAGTAGTAACAGTAGTAGTAGGAAGAGTAGTAGGAGTAGAACTAGTAGTAGTAGTAGTTGAAGTAGTAGTAGCAGTAGTAGCAATAGTAGTAGTAGTAGTAGTAGTAGAATTAGGAGAAGTAGGAGGAGGATAACTAGTAGTGGTAGTAGGAGTTGCAGTAGTAGTAGCAATAGGTGAAGTAGTAGGAGTCATTCAATTGGTAGCAGTAGCAGCAATAGCAGCTACAGGAATAGTAGAAGTTATAGTAATAGTAGTAGTTGTATTAATAGCATCAGCAGTAATAGTAGTAGTAGTAGCAGTTGCAGTAGTAATAGTTGTTGTTGTAGTAGAAGTAGCCCAATTAGTACCAGTAGCAGCAACTGCAAGAGCAGTACTAGTAGTAGCAGCATTAGTAGTAGTGGGAGGAGCAAATGTAATAGTAGCAATAGTAGTGGTAGTATTAGTAATAGAAGTAGTACCAGTAGCAAAAGCAGAGAAGTAGCTATAGTGGTAGTAGTACTACTACTAGTAGAAGTTGTTGTAATAGTTGTCATGGCAGTAGTATTAGACATAGTAGTAGTAATGGTAGTAGTAAAAGTAGTAGTAGTAGAAGTAGTAGCAAAAGTAGTAGTAGTAGAAGTAGTAGTAGTAATAATAGGAGAAGTAGCAGTAGTAGTAATAGTACTAGCAGTAGTAGCAGTAGCAATAGCAGCACTAATAGCAGTAGTAGTAGTCGTAGTAGTAGAAGCAGCAGTAGTAGCAGTAGTTGTAGTAGTAGCTATAGCAGTAGTAGAAGTAGTAGTAGTCGTAGTCGGGATAACTACAGAAGTAGAAGTTGTAGTAACAACAATCGTAGCATTAGTAGAAGAAGAAGTAGTAGCAGTAGCAGTAACAGTAGTAGTAGCAGTAGCAGTAGTTGTTATAGCAGATGTAATAGTAGAAGGATGAGAAGGTGTAGTAGTAGTAGCAATAGTAGAAGTAGTGCTACTAGTCGTAGAAGCAATACAAGTAGTTGTATTAGTAGTAGTAGTAGTCATTGGAGTTGCAGTCTTAGCAGTAGTAGTAGCAGTTGTAGCTGTTGTAGTAGCAACAATAGCAATAATAGTAGTAGTAGTAATAGTAGTAGTAGTAGTTGCCGTAGTAGCAATAGTAGCATTAGGAGGAGTAGTAGTAATAGTAGCAGTGGAAGTAGCAGCAATAGTAGTAGTAGTAGTAATAGAAGTCGTCGTAGTAGTAGTAATAGTAATAGGAGTTGTAGTAGCAGTAGCAGTAGTAGCAGCAGTAGCAGTAGAAGAAGTAGCAGTAGGAGTAGCAGTTGTAGTAGCAGAAGTAGTAGTTGTAGTAGTGGGCAGTAGTAGTACTAGTAGGTGAAGTACTGTAAGTTATTATTTTAGGAGAAGTTGTAGTAGCAGTAGCAGTTGTAGTAGCAGTTATGATAGTGGTACTATTAGTAGTAGTTGTTGTAAAAGTAGTTGTAGTAGTAATAGTAGCAATAGTAGCAGTAGTAGCAGTACTAGTAGCAACAGTAGCAGTAGAAGCATCAGTAGCTACATTATTTGTAGTAGTAGAAGTTGTAGTAGTATTAGTAATAGTGTTAGTTGTAGGAGTAATAGTAATAGTAGTAGTAGCAGCAGTAGTAGTAGAAGTAGTAGCAGTAGAAGCGGTAACAATAGTAGTAGTAGTAGGAGAAGTCGTAGTAGTAGTAGTAGTGGTAGCGACAACAATAATAATAATAGTAGTAGCAGTTGTTGTAATAGTAGCAATAGTAATAACAATAGTAGTAGAAGTATTTGTAGGAGTATTAGTAGTATTATTATTAGTTATTGTAGTAGTAGTAGTAATAGTATTAGAAGTAGTAGGGGTAGAAGCAGGAGTAGTAGCAATAGTAGTAGAAGAAGGGGTAGTTGTTCAAGTAGTAGGAGAAGTCAAACAAGCATGAGTTGTTGTTGTAGTAGTAGTAGTATAGTAAGTAGAAGTAGCAGCAATAGTGGTTGTAGTAGTAGTAATAGTAGCAGCTATGGTAGTAGCAGCAATAGCAGTAGTTGTCACAGTTATTTTAGTAGTAGTAGTACCAATAGTAGTAGCAGTGGTCATATTAGCAGTACCATTAGCAGTAGTAGTAGCATTAGCAGTAGTAGCAGTAGCAGCGGTCGTAGCAGTGGTTGTAGTAGTATTTAGAATAGCAGAACTTGCAGTAGCAGTAGCAATAGTAGTAGCAGCTATTGTAGCAGTACTGGATTTTGTATTGGCAGTTGTAGTAGTACTAGTACCAGTAGTAGTAGTAGTAGCAGCAGGAGGAGTAGCAGCAGTAGTTGTTGTTGGGGCTACTGTGGTAGTAGGAGTAGTAGTAGTAATAGTACTAATAATAGTAGTAGTAGCAGTATTAGTAGTAGAATCAGTAGTAGTAGCAGTAGTAGTAGTAGTAGCGGCTGTAGTAATAGTTGTTGTAGTAGCATTAGCTATAGTGTAGTAGAAGTAGTAGAAGTAATAAGTAGTAGTACTAGTAGTAGTAGTAGTCGTTGTTAGTTGTAGTAGTAGTAGGAGTTGTCGTTGTAGTTATTGTGACTAATAGTAGTAGCAGTAGTAGTTGTTGTAGTAGTAGGAGTAATAGGAGCGGCAGTAGTAGTAGTAGCACAAGTGGGAGTAGTAGTAGTAGTAGTAGTAGCAGCAGCAGCAACAGTAGTTGTAGTAATAACGGTGGCAGTAATAGTAGAAGTAGCAGTAGCAGCAGTTATGGCAGTACTAGTAGTCGTAGTTGTAGTAGCAGTAATAGTAGTAGCTATAGTAGTAGTAGTAGTAACTGTAGCAGTAGTTGCAGTTGTTGCAGTAGTAGCAGTCGCAGAAGCTGTAGTTGTCGGGGTAACAGTAGTAGTAGTTGTAGTAGTAGTAGTAGCAGTAGGAGTTGCAGTAGTAGTAGTAGGAGTGAGAGTAGTAGTAGTTGTGGTAGCAGTGGTAGTTGTAGTAGAGGTAGCGGTAGTAGTAGTAACACAGCTGGAATAGTAGTAGTAGTTGTGGTACTAGTAGCAGCAACAGTAGCAGTAGTAGTAACAATAGTAGTAGGTGTAGGAGTAGTGGCAGTTGCATTAGTAGTAGTATAGTAGCAGCAGTAGTAGCAATAGTAGTAGCAATGGTTGTCGTAGTGGTAGTAGTAGTAGTAGTAGTAGCAGCGGCAGTAGTTGTGGTAGTAGTAGGAGCAGTAGTCGTAGTAGTAGCAGTAGTAGTTACAATTGTAGTAGTTATTGCAGGAGTACTAGTCCAAGTAGTAGGAGTAGTAATAGTAGGAGTAGTACTAGGAGCAGTAGTAGTAGCAATAAGAGGAGTAACAGTTGAGGCCGTAGTAGCAGTTGTAGTCGTAGTAGTAGTAGTAGGATTAGTGGCAGTAGTAGTAGTAGTAGATGTAGTAGTAGTAGTAGAAGTAGTAGTCGTAGTAGCGGTAGTAGTAGCTGTAGTAGTGGTAGCTCTGATTGGAGTAGTTACAGGAGAAGCAATAGTGGTAAGAGTAGTTGCAGTAGTGGTAGTTGGAGTAGTAGCAGTAGTAGTTGTTGTAATGATTGTTGCTGTAGTAGTAGTAGTAGTTGCTGCAGTAGCATCAGAAGAAGTAGTGGTAGTAGTAGTAGTAGTAGTAGTATTCGTAATAGGAGTACCAATAGGAGTAGTAGCTGTTGCAGAAGCAGCAGCAACAGCAACAGCAACAGCAGCAGCAGCAGTAGCAATAGCAACAGCAGCAGCAGCAGCAGCAAAAGCAACAGCAACAGCAACAATAGTAGTAGTAGAAGTAGCAGTAGCAGTAATACTAGTAGTAATAGTTGTAGTATTAGCAGCAGGAGTCGCAATAATATATGTAGTAGTAGTAGCAGTGGCAATTGCAATAATCGTAGTAGTAGTTGTTGTAACAATAGTAGTAGTAATAACAGTTGAAGTAGTAGTATTAGTAATAGTTGTAGTAGTAGTAGTATGACTAATGGTAGCAGTAGTAGCAGTAGTAGCAGTAGGAGTAGTAGTAGGAGTAGTAGTAGTAGTAGAAGTAGTTATTATAGTGCAACAACAGTAACAGTAGCAGTAGTCGCAATCGAAATAGTAGTAGCAGCAGTAGTGGTAGTTGTTGTAGCAGTAGAAATAGTAGCAGTAGCGCTAGCATTCATAGCAGTTGTGGCAGTTGTACTATGAGATGCATTAGTAGTAGTAGCAGTAGTAGTAGCTTTAGCTGTAGTAGCAGTTGCAGTAGTAGTAGCTGTAGAAGTTGTTGTACAAGTAGTAGCAGTAGCAATAGTAGTAGTATTAATAGGACTTGTAGTTGCAGTAGTTGTAGCAGTAGGAGTAGTGGTAGTAGTAATTGTTGAAGCAGCAATAGCAGTAGTTGTAGTAGTTGTTGTAGTTGGAGCAGCAGCAGTAGTATTATGAGTAGTCGTATCAGTTGGAGTAGTCGTAGTAGTAGTAGTCGTAGGTGTGATAGTAGTAGTAGTGGTGGTAGTAGTATTAGTAGTAGTAGTAGTAGTGTAGCAATAGTAGTAATGGTAGTACTAGCAGAAATAGTAATAGTGCTAGTAGTAGTAGAAAGAGCAATAGTCATAGTAGTAGTAGTAATAGCTGTAATAGGAGCAGTATTAGTAGTGTTATGAGTAGTTCTAGAAGTAGGTCAAGTAGTAGTAGGAGTGGTAGAAGGAGTGAGAGTAGTAGTAGCAGTGGTAGAGGTAGTTGCAGCAATTATTGTAGTAGTTGTATTAGTAGTCACACTACTACTACGAGTAATAGCAGTCATAGTAGTAGGAGTTACAGTCAAAGTAGTAGGAGTAGCAGTAGTGACTGTAGCATTAGTAGCAGTAGCAATAGTAGCAGCAACATCAGTAATAGTAGTAGTAGCATTTGGAGGAGTATTTGTATTATTAGGAGTAGGAGTAGCAGATAGTACGAGTAGTAGTAGTAATAGTAGCAGTAGGTGTTGGAGTAGGAGTAGGAGCAGCAATAGTAGTAGTAGCTGTAGCTACAGCTGCTGCAGTGGTAGTAGTAGAAATAGTAGTGGTAGTTGTTTCAACATTAGTAGTAGTGGTAGTTGTAGTAGTTGAAGTTGTAGTATTAGTAGTAGCAGTAGTAGTAGTAGTAGTAGTAGTAGTAGTAGTAGTAGTAGGACTAGGAGTACTACTAGTAGTAGTTGTACCAGTATAGTAGTAGTAGTAGCAGGAGTAAAAGTAGCAGTAGTTGTAGTACAATAGGAGTAGGAGTAGGAGTAGGAGGAGTAGAAGTAGTTGTTGCAGTAGTAGGAATAGGAGTAGGAATAGTAGTAGCAATAGTTGTAGCAGTAGAACTAGTAGTTGTAGTAGCAAAAGTAGTAGTAGTAGTAGTTATAGATGTAATAGTAGTACTACTTGGAGTAGCAGCAGCAGCAGCAGTAGTAGTAGTAGAAGTATTAGTAAAAGTAACAGTACTAGTAGTAGCAGCATTAATTGTAGTAGTAGTCGTGGTATTAGTTGTAGTAGTAGTAGCAATAGGAGTAACAGTAGTAGCAGTAAAAGTAATAGTAGTAGTGCTACTAGTAGTAGTAGTAGTAGCAGTAGTAGCAGCAGTAGTAGCAGTAGCAGTGGTATAATAGTAGTCATAGTAGAAGTAGCAGTAGTAGTAGCAGCAGGAGTAGTAATAGTAGCTGTGGTAGTAGTAGCAACAGCTTTAGTAATTTTTGTAGCAGTAGTACTAGTAGAAGTAGCAGAAGCAGTAGCAGAAGTCGTAGTAGCAGAAGCAATAGCAGAAGCAGTAGTAGTAGTAGTGGTGGTAGCAGCAGTAGTATTAGTAAGAGGAGCAGCAGCAGTAGTAATAGTAGTAGTTGTCATAGTAGTAGTAGTAACAGTAGTAGCAATAGTAGTAGTAGCACTAGTAGTAGCTGAAGTAGTAGTAGTAGTAGTAGTAATAGTAGCAATAGCAGTTGTAGCTGTAGCAGCAGTAGTTGTTGTTGTAGTAGTAGTTGTAGTAGCTGTAGTAGTAACACTAGCCACATTAGTAACAGTAGGAGTAGTAGTGGTAGCAGCAGTAGTAGTAGTAATAGTAGCATTAGTAGTTGTGGTAGACGAAGTAGCAGTAGTAGTCGCAGAAGTAGTACTAATAGTAGCAGTTGAAGTGTTAGAAGTAGTAATAGTAGTACTAGTAGTAGTAGTAATAGTAGTAGTTGTTGTAGTAGTAGCCATAGTAATAGCAATAGTAGTAGTAGAAATGGTGGTGGAAGTAGTAGTAGAGTAATAGTGGTAGTATTAGTAGTAGCAGTATTAGTTTTAGTGGTATTAGCTATAGTGGTAGTATTTGTAGCAGAAGTCGGAGTAGTAGTAGTATTAGTAGTACTAGTAGTGGTAGTAATTGTAGTAGGAGTTGTAGTAAAAGTAACAGTAGTAGTAGTAGTTGCAATAGTAGTAGTAATAGTAGTAGGAGCAGCAGCAGCAGCAGCAGTAGTCGTGGCAGTAGTAGTAGTGGTAGTAGTACCTGTTGTATTAGCAGTAGTAATAGTAGTAGTGCTCGAAGTATTAGTAGCAATAATAGTAGTCGGAAAATTAGTAGTAGGAGTAGTAGTTATTATCGTAGCAATAGTAGCAGTAGTAGTAGGAGTAGAAGTTGCATTAGTAGAAGCGGAATTAGTTGTAGTCACAGTCGTATGAGTATCATTAGTAAAAATAATAGTAGTTGTAGTAGTTGCAGTAGCAGGAGTACTAGTAGTAGTGGTAGTAGAGCAATAGTAGTAATCGTGGTAGTAGAAGTAGTAGTTGTATTAGTAGTAGTAGTTGTTGTTGTGGTGGTAGTAGTAGTAGTAGAGCAATAGTAACAGCAGTTGCAGTAGTCGTAGGAGTTGTAGTACTAGCAATAGCAGTAGTTGCAACCACAGTAATAGTAGCATTAGCAGCAATAGTACTAGAAAAAGTAGTAGTTGTTGTTGTTATAGTGTCAGCAGTAGCAGCAGTAGCAGTAGGTGTAGTAGTACTATTAGTAGAAGTAGCAGCAGTAGGAGTAGTAATAGTAGTTGGTTTAGTCGCAGTAGTAGTAGCAAATGTTGTTGTAGTAGTAGTAGTAGTAATAGTAGAAGAAGTAGTAGTAGTAGTATTAGTTTTAATGATAGTAGTAGTAGTTGTTGTTGTAATAGAATTAGCAGTCGTTGTAGTAGTAGCAGTAGTTGTTATAATAGTTGTAGTGGTGGTAGTACTAGTGGCATTAATAGTAGTGCTAGTAGTTGTAGTAGTAGTACTAGGAGCAGGAGAAATAGTGGTAGCGACAGTAGTTGTGGTAGTAGTAGAAGCAGTAGTAGTTTCAAGAATAGTAGTACTAGTAGTAGTTGTAGTAGCAGTAGGAGTAGCAGTAGTTGTAGTTGTAGTAGTAGAAGTTACGGCAGCAATAGAGTAGTATGAGTTGTAGAAGTAGTAGCAGGAGTAGTAGTAATAGCATAGTAGCAGCAGCAGCAGTAGTAGTAGTAGCAGTAGCAGTGAAGTACCATTAGTCGTTGTAGCAGCAGCAGTAGTAGCAGTTATAGTAGAATTAGTAGTAGCAATATTAGTACTAGAAGAAGTAGTAGTAGGATAAGTACTAGTTATAGCAGTAGGAGCAGTAGTAGTAGAAGTAGTAGTAGGAGCAGTAGTAATAGTAGCGGTAGTAGTAGTAGTAGTAGCAGTAGCAGTAGTAGTTGTAGTAGTTATAGTCATAGTAGCAGCAGCAGTAGTAGTAGTAGCAGTAGTGGCAGAAGTATTAGTAGTAGTTGTTGAAGTAGGAGAAGTAGTAGTAGCAGTGGTAGTAGTAGTAGTAGTAGTGGTAGTAGTAGTAGTAGCCGTAGTAGGAGTTGCAATAGTAGTTGTAGTATTGGTAGCAGTAGTAGTAGTAACAGTGGTAGTAGCTAAAGTAGTAGTAGTAGGAGAATTAGTAGGAGTAGTAGTAGGAGTAGTAGTAGCAACTGTAGTAGTCATAGTAGCCATGCTATTATTATTATTATTATTATTATTAGTAGTAGTAGTAGTAGTAGTAACAGTAGTGGTAAAAATGGAAGTTGTATTTTATGCAGTAGAGGTAGTTGTTGTATAAGTAGTATTAGCAATACAAGTAGTTCTAGTTGTAGTAGTAGTAGCAGTAAACCTCATAGTTGCAGTAGTTGTAGTAGTAATAGAAATAGTAGTAGTTGTGGTTGTTGTTGTTGTAATAGTAGTAGTAGCAGTAGTTGTAGTAATAATAGTAGTAGTAGTAGTAGCTATAGTAGGAGTAGCAATAGCAACGATATTAATAGAAATAGTTGTAGTGGCAGTACTAGTGGGAGAATCAGTAGTAGTAGTAGTTGTAGAAGTAGTCCTTGTTGGAGTAGTAGTTGTAATAGTAGGTGTTGTAGCTGTAATAGTAGCAGCAGCAGCAGTAGTAGTAGTAGTATTTGTAGTAGTAGGAGTAGTTATTATTATTAGTAGTAGTAGTAGTAGCAGTCGTAGTCAGGGTAGTAGCAGTAGTAGAAGGTGCAGTAGCAGTAGTAGTTGGAGTAGAAGTCGCAGTTGCAGTTGTAGAAGTGGTAGCGAAGGCAGTAGTAGTTAGAGTATCATTAGTAAAAATAATAGTAGTAGTAGCCGTAGTAGTAGGAGTAGTTGTTGTAATAGTAGGCGTTGGAGTAGAGGAAATAGTAGCAATTATTATAGTAGTAGGAGTAGTAGTGGTAGTAGTAGTAGCAGGAGTAGTAGTTGTAGTAATATTAGTTGTAGTTTTATTAGGAGGAGTAGTAGTAGTATTAGTAGTAGTAGTTATTGTTGCAATTGTAGCAGTGGTAGTAGGGGCAGTAGTAGCAGTTGTAATGGTAGCAGTAGTGGTAGAAGTAGGAGAAGTAGTAGTTGTTGTAGTAGCAGCGACAGCAACAGCGAAAGTAGTTACAGTAGTTGTAAATTTAGTTGTTGCAGAAATAGTAGTAATATTAGTTGTAGTAATAGTAGTAGCTGTAGGAGTAGTAGTTGTAATAGTATTATAAGTAGTAGTAGCAGGACTAGTAGTGGTAATAGCAATAGCAAAAGTGGCAGCAGCGCCAATAGCACTAGTTGTAACAGTAGTAGCAGTAGTAGCAATAATAGCAGTAGTAGTGAATAGTAGCAGTAGCAGCAACAACAACACTAGTAGTAGTAGTAGTAGTAGTAGGGTAAGTAGTAGTAGAGTTAGTAGCAGTGGTAGTAATAGTAGGTGCAGTTGTTGTTATTTTTAGTAGTAGTTATAGTATTAGTTGTAGTAGTAATAGCATTAGCAGTAGTAGTAGTCGTAGTACTACTAGTAGCATTGGTAAAGTACTAATAGTAGTAGCTGTAGAACTAGTTGTAGGAGTAGTAACAATAATAGCAACAGGAGTAGAATTAGTAGTAGCAGTAGCAGTAGTATTACTAGTAGCAGTAGTGGTAGTAGTAGCAGTAATAACAACAACAGCAGCAGCAGCAGCAATAGTAGTAGTATTAGCAGTAATGGCAACAGCAGCAGCAGCAGCAGCAGTAGTAGTAGTGTTAGTACTAGTAGTAGCTGTAGTAGTAGTAGAAGTAGTTGTATTAGCAGGAGGAGTAGTAGTAGTAGTAGTAGTAGTAATAGTTATAGTACTACTACTCATAGTAGCAGTGATAATGTTAGCAGCAGTAATATTAGTAGGAGAAGCAGTAGCAGTAGTAATGGAAGTAGTAGCTGTAGTAATAGTAGAGGGGGAAGTATTAGTAGTAGGAGTAGTAGAAGAAGTAGTGTAGCAGCAGTAGTAGTACTAGTAATAGGGATAGTCATAGTAATAGTAGCAGTTGGAGTACTTGCTGTAGTACTAGTAGTAGTAGTAGAAGCAGCAGCAATAGTAGTAGCAATAGTAACAGGAGTAGTAGAAGTAATAGTAGTAGTAGCAATAGCGGTACTAGTAGTAGTAGTAGTATTCATAGTAGTACAGTAGCAGAAGAAGTAGTACTGATAATAGTTGTAGTAGTAGTAGTAGTAGTAGTAGTAGTAGTAGTAGTGCAGTACTAGTAGTAGTAATAGGAGTAATAGTAGTACTAGTAGTAGCCGAAGGAGGAGTAGTAGTAATAGCAGTACTAGTGGTAGTGGTTGTTGTAGAAGTAGCAGAAGTAGGAGGAGCAGGAGTTGTGGTGCAAATTTGTGTAGCAGAAGGAGTAGTAGTTGGTTAGGAGTAGTAGTAGTTGTAGTAGTAGTAGCAGCAGCAATTGTAGTGGTAGTGGCTGTGGTAGCAACAACAACAGTCATAGGAGTAGTAGTAGCTGCAGTAGTAGTAGCCATTGTACCAATAATAGTAGTAATAGTAATAGTAGCAGCAGTATTAGCGGTAGTGTCATTAGCAGCGATAGTTCTCATAGTATCACTAGTAGTATTAGCAGTAGTAGTAGCAGCAGCAGTGGTAGTTGCAATAGTAGTAGCAGAAGTAGTAGTAGTCGTAGTTTATCTAGTAGTAGTAGTACTGTTAGTGTTAGTAGTAGTTGTATTAATAATAATAGTATTGTAGTAGTAGTATTAGTTGGAATAGTATTTATATTAGCAGAAGTAGTAGTTGTAGTAGCAGTAGTAGGAGTAGTAGTAGTAGTAGTTGGAGTAGTGGTAGTAGTAGTAGTAGAAGTAGCAATAGTAGCAGTAGTTGCAGCAGTGGTTTTAGTAGCAATGAGAGTTGTAGCAGTAGTTGTAGTAGCAGTAGCAGTAGAAGCAGCAAGAGTAGTCCTATAACTAGCAGAGGTGTTAGTAGTACAATTAGTACCAGTAGTAGTAGTTGTTGTTGTTGTAGATGTTGTATAAGTAGTAGTAATAGTAGCAGCTGTAGTTGTAGTTGTAGTAGTAGCTATTGTAGTAGTCATAGTAGTAGTTGTAGTAGAAGTAGTAGTAGCCGCAGTAGTAGTAGTAGCATTTGTAGCAATCGTAGCAGAAGAAATAGCAACACCAATAGTTGGAGTAGTAGTAGTAGAAGTAGTAGTTATAGTAGTAGTTCTAATAGTAGTAGTAGCAATACTAGTTCTAGCCGTTGTAGTAGTTGCAACTGTAGTATTAGTAGGAGTAGCAGTAGTAGTAGCAGTAGTAACAATAGTAGGAGGAGTCATAGTGTAGTAGAAATAGTAGCAGTAGTAGTAGTAGTAATGTTTTTCGTAGCAGTTGTAGTAGCATTTTTAGTAGTAGCAGCAGCAGTGGTAGTAGTAGCAATAGAAGTAGTACTAGCAGCAATAGTAGCAATTGTTTTAGTAGTAGTTGTAGTAGCGGCAACAAGAGCAACAATAGTAGTGTAGCGGTAGTAATAGTAGTAGTAGCAGTAATAGCAGTTGTAGTAATAGTAGTAGTAGCCGTAGCAGTAGTCATTGTAGTAGTAGTTGTTGTTGTTGTAATAGTATCAACAGTAATTGTGATAGCAATAACATAAGTAGTAGTAGTAGGAGGAGAAGCTATATTAGTTGCATTAGCGGTAGTACTATTAGCTAGAGCGACAGTAGAAACAGTAGTGGTAGCAGTAGTTGCACTAGTAGTAGTAGTAGCAGTAGCAGTAGTAGTAGTACTAGTAGCAGCAGCAGCAGCAGTAGTAGTAGCAGTAGTGGTTGCTATAGTTGCCATTATAGTACTTGTATTATTAGGAGTAGAAGTAGTTATAGCTGTAGAAGTAATCAAAGTAGTAGTAATAGTAGTAGTAGTAGTAGTCGTAGCCATAGTAATAGAAGTAGTCGTAGCAGTAGTAGTAGTAGCAGTAGTAGCAACAGTAGCATTAGTAGAAGTAATAGCAGGAGTAGTAGAAGAAGTAGCAGCAGTAGTAGTAGTAGTAGTTGGAGAAGTAATAGTTGTTGTTATTGTAGGAGAAGTCGAAGTAATAGTAGTAGTAGTAGTAAAAGTCAAAGTAGTAGCAGTAATAGTCAGAGTAGTAGTACAAGTAGTAGTAGTAGTTGTAAAAGTAGTTGTAGTACTAGTAGTAGTAGTTGCAGGAGAAGTAGAAGCATTAGTAGAAGGTGTAATAGTAATATTAGTAGTGGCCGAAGAAATATTTGTAGTCGTGGTAGTAGTAGTTGCAAGAGTATTCGCAGTTGCAGCAGTTGCAGTAGTAGTAGCAGTTGGAGGAGTAGCAGTGTAATAGCAATAGTAGCAGTAGCATTATTAGTAGTAGCAGGAGAAATAGTAGTAGTATTATTAGCAACAACAACAACAACAACATTAGTAGTAGTAGTGGTAGTAGGAGTGGTAGTTGTAGTATTAGTAGCCACAATAGTAGTAGTAGTTGTTGTTGTTGTAGTAGTAAAAGTCATAGTAGTAGCAGTGGTAGTTATAGTTGTAGTACTAGTAGTAACAGTTGTTGTAAAAGTAGTTATAGTTGTAGTAGTAGTTGCAGTAGCAAGAGAAAAATTAGGAGAAGTAGTAGTATTAATAGTAGTAGTAGCAGAAGCAATATTTGTTGTAGTGGCAGTAGTAGTAGTAATTGTATTAGCAGTCGCGACAGTACTAGTAGTAGTCGTAGCAGCAACAACAGTCGTAGTTGTAGCAGTCGAAGCAGTAGAGTGTAGTCATAGTAGTAGCAGTAGCATCAGTAGTTGCAATATTAGGAGAAATAGTAGTAGCATTAGTAGCAACAAAAACAAGAACAACATTAGTAGTAGTAGTAGTCGTAGCAACAACAACAACAGTAGTAGTAGAAGTGGTAGTAGGAGTAGTAGTCGTAGTATTAGTAGCCGTAGTAGTCGTAGTAGTACTAGTAGTAGTAGCAGCAGTAGCAATTGTAGCAGTAGTAGCAATTGTAGTGGTACTTGTAACAGTAGTAGCAAGAGCAGTAGTAACAGTAGTAGTAGCAAGAGTAGTTGTAGTAGTGGTAGTAGTAGTCGTACTAGTAGTAGTAGCAGTAGTGGCAATAGTAGTAGCAGTTCTAGTGGTAGAATTATGAGAAGTAGTAGGAGCAATAGTATTAGTAGTAGTAGTAGGAATAGCAGGAGTTGCAGTAGTAGTAGCAGTAGGAGAAGTAATAGTAGTAGTGGTAGAAGTAGTCGTAGTAGTATGACTAACAGTACTAGTAGTAGTGGTAGAAGTAGTAGTATGACTAAGTGTAGTAGAAGTAGTAGTGGGAGTAGGAGTAGAAGTAGTAGTAGTAGTAGTATGACAAACAATAGCAGTAGTAGCAGTAGTAGGTGTATAAGTAGTTGTAGTAGTAGTAGCAATAGTAGTGGTAGTAGTAGTAGTGGCAATAGTAGTAGTAGTAGTAGTAGTACTAGTAGCGGTAGTTGTTATAGCAGTAGCAATAGTAGCAGTAGCGCTAGCATTCATACCAGTTGTGGCAATAGTAGTATGAGTTGTAGTAGTACTAGTGGCAGTAGTAGTTATTGCAGTAGTAGTAGATATAGCAGTTGTAGCAGTTGCAGCAGTAGTAGCTGAAGGAGTCACAGTATTAGTAGTAGCAATAGCAATAATAATAGTATTAATAGGACTAGTATTTGCAGTAGTTGTAGCAGTAGGAGTAGTGGTAGTAGCAATAGTTGTAGTAGCAATAGTAGTAATTGTAGTAGTTGGAGCAGCAACAGTAGTATTATGAGTAGTAGCAGTAGGAGTAGTCATAGTGGTAGAAGTAGTACGAGTGAGAGTAGTAGTAGTAGTGGTAGTAGTAGTAGTGGTAGTACTAGCAGAAGTAGTAATAGCACTAGTAGCAGCAGTAAGAGCAATAGTCATAGTAGTAGTAGTAATAGTAGTAATAGCCATAGTATTAGTAGTGTTATGAGTAGTAGTAGCAGTCGGACTAGTAGTAGTTGTTGTGGTAGTAGGAGTGAGAGTGGTAGTAGCAGTGGTAGTAATAATTGCAGCAATTGTTGTAGTTGTTGTACTAGTAGTAGCACTAGTAGTAGTAGAACTAGCAGTCATAATATTAGTAGCAGCAGTAGTGATAGTAGCATTAGTAGCAGAAGCAATAGTAGTGGCAATAGCAACAGTAGTAGTAGTCACCGTTATAGTAGTATTTCTATTATTAGGAGTAGGAGTAGCAGTAGCAGGAATTGTAGTAGTCGTAGTAGCGATAGTACTTTTAGTAGTAGTAGTAATAGTAGTAGTAGGTGTTGGAGTAAGAGTAGAAGCAATAGTAGTAATAATCGCAGCTACCACAGTAGTAGTAGTAGAAGTAGTAGTGGTACTAGTTTTTGCATTAGTAGTAGTGATTGAAGTAATTGAAGTTGTAGTATTAGTATTAGTAGTAGTAGTTGTTGTTGTTGTTGTTGTGGTTTTAGGAGTATTAGTAGAGTAGCAGCAGCAGTAGTAGTAGTAGTCGGAGTAGGAGTAGCATTAGTTATAGTAGAGTAGGAGTGGGAGTAGTAGTAGGAGTAGGAGTAGGAGTAGTAGTAGAAATTGTAGGAGTCGTAGAACTAGTACTTGTAGTCATAGAAGTAGTTGCAGTAGTGGTGGTGGTATTAGTAGTAGTAGTTGTAGTAGCAGCAGTAGTTGTTGCAGTAGAAGGAGCAGCAGCAGCAGTAGTAGTAGAAGTAATAGTTGTTGTAACAGTAGTAGTAGTAATAGTAACAGTGGTAGTAGTAATAGTAGTAGTAGTAGTAGTAGCAGTAGTTGTTGTTGTAGTAGTAGTAGTAGCCGCAATAGCAGTAGTAGTAATAGGAGTACAACTAGTAGCTGTTGTACTAGTAGAGTAGTTGTAGTTGTTGTAGTAGTACTAGGAGTTGCATTAGTAATAGTTGTAGTAGGAGTAGAAGTAGTAGTAGTAGTGGTCGCAGGAGTAGGAGTAGGAGAGTAGTACTAGAAGTTGTAGTAGTAGTGGCTGTAGTAACAATAGTAGTATTAGTAGTAATAACAGTAGCAGCAGCAGTAGTAGTAGTACTAGTCGTAGGCATAGTATTAGTACTAGTTGGAGTAGTGGTACTTGTAGTAGTAGTAGGAGTAGGAGTAGCAATTGGAGTTGGAGTAGGAGTAGTAGTAGTAGTTGGAGTAGGAGTCATATTAGTAGTTGTAGTTGTAGTAATAGTAGTAGAATTAGGAGTACTAGTTGTAGTGGTGGAAGCGATAGCAGTAGTAGGAGAAGTAGTAGGAGCAGCAGTAGTTGTTGTAGTAGGAGTAGTAAGATTAGTAGTAGTAGTAATAGTAATACTAGTAGTCATAGTAGTAGTAGCAACAGTAGTAGTAGTAATAGCAGTACTGGTAGTTGGAGCAGTAGGAGTAGTAGTTGGAGTAGTAGGAGTAGTAGGTGTAGTAGTGGTAGCAGCAGCATAGTAGTAGTAGGAGCAGCAGCAGCAACAATAGTATAGTAGTAGTAGTAGTAGGAGTCGAAGAAGGAATAGTTGTAGTGTTAATAGTAGTATTAGTACTAGTATTAGTAGTAGAAGTAGTAGTAGCAGCAGTTGTAGAAGTTGTTGTAGTAATAGCAATAGAGGAAGGAGTTGTAGTTGTAGAAGCAGTAGCAGTAGTAGTAGTAAGAGTGTTAGTAGGTGTAGTACTTGTAGTAGTAGAAGTTGTAGTAGTGGTAGTAGTAGCAGGAGGAGGAGAAGGAATAGTTGTAGTTGTAGTAGTAGTGGAGGTGGCAGTAGGGGAAGGAGTTGTAGTTGTAGAAGCAGTAGCAGCAGTAGTAGCCAGAGTACTAGTAGGTGTAGTACTTGTAGTAGTAGTAGAAGTTGTGGTAGTAGTAGTAGCAGTAGTAGTTGGAGGAGTAGTTGTAGTTGTTGTTGTTGTTGTAGTAGTAGTAGTAGTAGTAGTATTAGTAATAGTAGTTGTTGTTGTCGGAGTAGTTGTAAAAACATCAGTAGCAGTAGTAGTAGTAATTAATATCTGTAGTTATAGTAGTAGTACCACGAGTTGGAGTATAAGTAGCTGTTGCAGTAGCAGCGGTAATAGGAGGAGTAATAGTTGTAAGAGTAGTAGTAGTAGCAGTTGTAGGAGTAGGAATAGTAGTAGTAGTTGTAGTAGTAGTGGCCGTAGTAATGGTAGTCGTAGTAGTAGTAATTGTAATAGTAGTGGGAGTAGTAGTAGTTGTTGTTCTTGTCATTGTAGTAGTTGTAGTAGAAGTAGTTGTGGTAGTAGTAATAGGAGTAATAGTTGTGTAGTAGAAATTGCAGTAGTAGTAGTAGTAGTGTTAGTAGTAGTAGTACTAACAATAGAAGTAGTAAAAGTAGTGGAAGCTATAGTAGTATCAGTAGTAATAGTTGTAGTAGTAGCAGCAGTAATAGTAGTAGCTGTAGTAGTAGTGGTAGTACTAGCAGCAATAGCAACAGCAACAGCAGCAGCAGCAATAGTAGCAGTACTAGTAACAGTAGTAGTAGTAGTAGTAGTAGTAGTAGTAGTAGTAGTAGTAGTAGTAGTAGTAGTAGAAGAAGAAGAAGAAGAAGAAGAAGAAGAAGAAGAAGAAGAAGAAGAAGAAGAAGTAGTAGTAGTAGTTGACGTAGTAGAAGAAGAAGAAGACGAAGATGAAGAAGTAGTAGTAGTAATAGTAGAAGTAGTAGTAGTTGTTGTAGAAGTAGTAGCAGTAGCAACAACAATAGTAGTAGTAGTAGTAGTAGCAACAACAACAAATAGTAGTAGCAGTAATAGTATAGCAATAGCAGTACTAGTAGTACTACTAGTAGTTGTTGTAGACTAGCAGTAGAAGTAGTAGTAGTAGTAATAGCAGCAACAGTGGTAATAGTAGTAATAGTAGCAGTAGTAGAAGTAATAGTAGTAGCAGCAGCAGTAGTAATAGTAGTAATAGTAGTAGTAGAAGCAGTAGGGGTAGGAGTTGGAGTAGGAGTAGTAGTAACAGAAGTAGTAGTAGTAGTTGTTGTTGTAGTAGTTGTAGTATTCGGACTAATAGTACTAGTAGTAGTAGTCTTGGTAGTAATGGTTGTAACAGAAGTGGTAGCAGTAGTAGCAGTACAAGTAATAGTATTAGGAGAAGTAGTAGTTGCAAGAGTAGTAGTAGTTGTAGTAGTAATAGTAGTAGTTGTTGTAGTAGTAGTAGTAGCAGTAGCAGTGGCAATATTTTTTGTAGTCGTACTAGAAGTACGAGTATTAGGAGTTAGTAGCAATAGTAGTAGTAGTA
>RXID01015085.1:0-57500 GCA_005019695.1 Trichopus zeylanicus subsp. travancoricus
AGTGATATATGTTGTATATGTAAATCCTAGGATGTGAAAATAGCCATAATTCATCCATGAAAAGGTATAAAACAAGGAAAAGGTATAAAACAAGAATAGACAGAAATGTATATGCAAAAAACAATGAACAATGAGATCAAAATAATAAATTCTAAATGGAGTTTGGGTTGGAATTCCATAGATAATATAATCGAATAGCGACGGTATTTTCTATAATGATAGAAAAATGAAACACACTTAACTTACTCATGATTCCTATTCATCTACTTTATATTAAAAATACTAAAATAAAGGATTGGTTGAACTTGAAAATTGAATAATTCAATGAGTAAACAATGGAATTGAATTCCTTTAGATGATACCAACTAAATCCAATGCTAACTTCAATTTATTTCTTATTCAATTAGCCAATCGACTTCCTATCAGAAATTTTTTTATTGGATACTATTCCAAAGGAATTTCGACATATTTCACTTTATTATGATTATGAAAATCAATCTTACTAGTTCTGGTCCTGTGGTTTCTGCACTTGAAGAAAAAACTCAGGACGTATCACACAAATTATTGGCCGAGTACTAGATGTTGCTTTTCCCCAAGGAAAGATGCCTAATATTTATAATGCTTTGGTATTTAAAAGTCAAGAAACTACCGGTCAACAAATTAATGTGACTTGTGAGGTATAGCAATTATTAGGAAATAATTGAGTTAGAGCTGTAGCTATGAGTGCTACAGATTGTCTGATGAGAGGAATGGAAGTGATTGACACAGGAACTCCTCTAAGTGTTCCAGTTGGCAGAGCTACTATGGGATGAATTTTCAACATTCTTGGGGAACCCGTTGATAATTTAGGTCCTGTGGATACTCCCACAACATCTCCTATTCATAGATTTGCACCCGCTTTTATACAATTACATACAAAATTATCAATTTTTGAAGTAGGGATTAAAGTGGTGGATCTTCTAGCTCCTTATCATTGTGGGGGAAAAAATGGGCTATTTGGGGGAGCTGGTGTGGGTAAAACAGTACTCATCATGGAATTGATCAACAACATTGCCATAGCTCATGGAGGTGTATCTGTATTTGGCAGAGTAGGTGAAGGTACTCATGAAGGAAATGATCTCTACATGGAAATGAAAGAATCCAAAGTGATTAATGAAAAAAATATTGCAGAATCCAAAGTAGCTCTAGTCTATGGTCAAATGAATGAACCATCGAGAGCTCGTATGAGAGTTGGTTTGACTGCCCTAACCATGGCGGAATATTTTTGGGATGTTAATGAACAAGACGTGCTTCTATTCATCAACAATATCTTTCATTTATCCAAGTAGGGTCAGAAGTATCTGCCTTATTGGGTAGAATGTCTTCTGCAGTGGGTTATCAACCCACCCTTAGTACAGAAAAGGGTTCTTTGAAAGAAAGAATTACTTCTACTAAAGAGGGATCTATAACTTTGATCCAAGTAGTTTATGTACCTGCGGACAATTTGACCGACCCGTCTCCCGCCATGACATTTGCACATTTAGACGCTACTACCATACTATCAAGAGGATTAGCTACCAAGGGTATTTATCTAGTAGTAGATCCTTCAGATTCAATGTTAACTATGTTACAACCTCGAATTGTTGGCAAGGAACATTATGAAACTGCACAAAAAGTTAAGCAAACTTCACAACATTACAAAGAACTTCAGGACATTATAGCTATCCTGGGGTTGGATGAATTATCTGAAGAGGATCGGTTAACTATAGCAAGAGCGTGAAAAATTGAGCATTTCTTATTACAACCCTTCTTTGTGGTAGAAGTATTTACTGGTTCTCTGGGTAAATATGTTGGTCTCGCAGAAACAATTAGGGGGTTTCAACTCATCCTTTCCGGAGAATTAGACAGTCTTCCCGAACAGGCCTTTTATTTGGTGGGTAACATCGATGAAGCTACCGCGAAAGCTATAAACTTAGAAGTGGAGAGCAAGAAATGACCTTAAATCTTTGTGTATTGACTCCTAATCGAATTATTGGATTTAGGTACGTATAAAAGAAATGATTCTATATTACTACATTGTGGTGGCAAATTGGTGTATTACCAAACCCGCTTTTATTGCCACGGCTGTGGATATAGGTCTTTTGAGAACTATACCTCAATGAATATGGTTCATCATGGCTCTCATGGGCGGTTTTTTGCTAGAATATGTAATAATGAAGATCACCATTTTAGTAAATGAGCAACGCGATGCAGTACTGACATTGATCTGCAAGAAGCTCAACAAGCTCTGAATAGCCTGAAGCAACTTGCTTAGAGCTGGGGTAAAATGACTAGAAATTGAGTCCTAAATCTAAGCTCTCAAAGGAGTAGGACATGAGTCCGCGGTATCAATGTTATTTCCTCCTAGTCACCAAAAATACATCAAAATCTTTCAAAAAGGAATTATTACACATTGATTCCACCAAATTGAACACACTCAATCTAATCTAATAAATTGAAACCAAAAAACAGGAAGATTAGGTAGGAAAAACCTATTAGATACCATTGGATCTTAGATAGCCATTTACTCCACTCTGATATTTAATAAGTTCCTATCCTAATATATATGAATTGATGATCCCAATCTGGAATCGAATAATTCAACATATTCCAAATTAATAGGAGTACATTTATGTTTTTGCTTCATGAATATGAAATTTTCTGGGCATTTCTGATAATATCAAGCATTATTCCTATCTTGGAATTTCTAATTTCCAGAGTTTTAACCCTGAATAATAAAGGACCAGAGAAGTTTTCTAGTTATGAATCGGGTATATAACCTATGGGAGATGCTTGGTTACAATTCTGAATCTGCTATTACATGTTTGCTCTAGTTTTTGTTGTTTTTGATGTTGAAATGGTCTTTCTTTATCCATGGGCAATGAGTTTCGATGTATTGCATGTATCTGTATTTATAGAAGCTTTCATTTTCATGTTTATCCCAATTGTTGGGTTAGTTTATGCATGGCAAAAAGGAGCATTAGAATGGTTTTAGCTAAATATTCAAATAATCAAAATAAAAAAAAATTACAATTGATACAGTTATGAATTTGATTGAGTTTTCGTTACTTGACCAAATGACCCACAATTTAGTTATTTCAACTACATCAAATGATCTTTCGAATTGGTCAAGACTCTCCAGTTTATGGCCACTTCTCTATGGTACTAGTTGTTTCATTGAATTTGCTTCATTAATAGGCTCGTGATTTGATTTTGATCATTATGGATTGGTACCAAGATCGAGTCCTAGGCAAGCAGACCTAATTTTAACAGCCGGCACAGTAACAATGAAAATGGCTCCTTCTTTAGTGAGATTATATGAGCAAATGCCTGAACCAAAATATGTTATTGCTATGGGAGCCTGTACTATTACAGGAGGAATGTTCAGTACTGATTCTTATAGTACTGTTCGGGGAGTCGATAAGCTAATTCCTGTGGATGTCTATTTGCCGGGCTGCCCCCCTAAACCAGAGGCAGTTATAGATGCTATAACAAAACTTCGTAAGAAGATATCTCGAGAACTCCCTGAAGATAGAACTATGTCTCAATGGGAAAATCGATGTTTTACTACTAATCACAAGTTTTATGTTCGACACAGTACTCATACTGGAAATTACGATCAAGGATTGTTCTATCAATCATCATATACTTCAGAAATACCTTCTGAAAGATTTTGCAAATCTCAAAATTCAGTATCTTCCTACGAATTAGTGAATTAGGTAGGGTTTTCTTGTGCAGAATGAGAAAGAGCAAGTCAATCTTTCAAAATTTTCATTCTAAATTGAGAAATACTTGTACAAGTACAAATAAATGTGGGAGAAATCAAGAAGATGCAGGGTCATTTATCTGATTGGCTAGTCAAGCATGAGCTTGTTCATAGATCCTTGGGCTTTGACTATCAAGGAATAGAGACTTTACAAATAAAAATAGAGGATTGGGACTCCATTGCTGTTATTTCATATATATATGGTTACAATTATTTATGTTCCCAGTGTGCCTATGATGTAGCACCAGGCAGATTTTTAGCTAGTGTATATCATCTTACAAGAATAGAATATGGTATAGATAAAGCAGAAGAGGTATGCATAAAAGTATTTGTATCTAGGAATAATCCTAGAATCCCGTCTGTTTTTTGGATTTGGAAAAGTGTGGATTTTCAAGAGCGGGAATCCTATGATATGTTAGGAATCTCTTATGATAATCATCCATGTCTTAAACGTATCTTGATGCCGGAAAGTTGGATAGGCTGGCCCCTACGTAAGGACTATATTACCCCCAATTTCTATGAAATACAAGATGCTCATTGAATGATAAGAAACTTATGTTCACTTCTATGACACGACTCCAGACTTCATTTAAGTCAAATCAAGAATATTTTTACGTTCTGTTCTAAATGAAACAGAGTAACTGGACTCCAATTCGTATTATGGAAGGGCTAAAATAAAAAAAAGGCTTTTTGTAAGATATCTCATAATTTATTTGTAAGATATCTCATATGAGCAGAAACTATAAATAAGATGAATCAAAAAAGTTCCGCACCATAAACCTTGTACCGCGCACATCACTTAGTAAAGTAACGTAAGTAGGAGTGAAGAAATAGAATAGAAATATGAAAAAAATGAAAAGGGATCGAATTTTATTTGTACTGTGTCTGAAATGCATCTTGTCTATTGCTATCCTTCAACTCTTGTAGATTTTTTGAAACTTTTTAGCCAACTTATTTATTTTATATATATATTTACCTTTTAAGTGAGAATTTGTATAAATATCGATGTGATATAGTATTGGGATGTCAGGAACCAGACTTGAACTGGTGACACGAGGATTTTCAGTCCTCTGCTCTACCAACTGAGCTATCCCGACCATTTTTTGCGCATCATTCTACTACAGTAGAGTATTTGTATCTATGTCAATAACCAAAAAATATTTTAAAATCTTACCTAGTCCCTGAATTTTTTAGATCTTCCAAAAGTTTATTTATTTTTTTATTTGAATCCTTGATGAAACAAAAAAGAAGTAAAATGGGATTTTTGGGGATAGAGGGACTTGAACCCTCACGATTTCTTAAGTCGACGGATTTTCTTCTTACTATAAATTTCATTGTTGTCAGTATTGACATGTAGAACGGTACTCTCTCTTTATTCTCGTCCGATTAATTCATTTTTCAAAAGATCTATCAGACTCTGGAATCAATGATTTGATCATTAAATATTCGATTCTTCCTTCAACTTCCAACTTTGGTTGGAATAGATTCCTAATTGACTTTGCATTTTTTTTCATATCATATATATTCAATTCATTTCATATATAATGTCATATACATATATATCATATATATATATAATGGAATCGGGTCATGATTAATCGTTTGATATGTCAGTATGTGTACGTACGTATTGGGTATATAGAGTTCCCCTTTTCATAATTTTGATGGAGGGATTCCAACTACTAACATAACGTAATCAATTCCATTCGTTAGAACAGCTTCCATTGAGTCTCTGCACCTATCCTTTTTTGATTTTTGATTCTAGTTTTTTTGATAAACCAAACCTTTTCAAATCTCAAATAAAGATTTGGCTCAGGATTGCCCATTTTTAATTCCAGGGTTTCTCTGAATTTGGAAGTTAGCACTTAGTGGGTTTCCATACCAAGGCTCAATTCAATCAAGTCCGTAGCGTCTACCAATTTCGCCATATCCCCCTTTCTACTTCTTTGATTTATCTTGAAACCGTTGAATTCATTAGATAATGATTCTTATATTGTATTGGAAAAGTGTATACTGCTATTTTCTTTTTCGCCACCCTCTATTATTTCATCTTTATTGGATAAACTATATTTGTTTCAATCAGAACTGATTCTATTATTGATATATCTGCAATTCAATATGGATACATATATCCCAGATATATATGCTTCCCCCTCTTTCATTTTTATGGCACGATTTGCAATACTGGAACGGTCGATATTCATTCTTTCTTATCTCCTATGTTTCTAAATGAAACCAGAAGAATACCCATTCTTGTATCTTTATTCTCCTTTTCTTATTCTTTTCTGATCTGAGAACCGATCGAGTAGTTAATATAATTAATATAGTTTGCTATAACTACTCTAAAAAATAATTCCATTTTTTTCTAGTCAAAATTTCAAGTTTGATAATATCATGTCATGATATTTTATTTTAATCATATAAAATATATATTGAATTATTTTGAATATTTAATTATTTAATAATTTATTTAATAATTTAATACTAAATGAAAAAAATTCATAATATAATACTAAATCAAATTATACTTATAAATACTTATTAAATACTTATAAAGTACTTATTAAATACTTATATTATAGTGATAGTTATTAGATAATTAAAGTTAATTTACTAAATTAAAATTCTAAATGAATTTGAGTATTTTAGTATTCAATTATGAATTTATTAATAGCTAACTAAGATCAGGTACTTTATTGAATTCCTATACATTTCTGTTATGCGAGCCCACTTAGCTCAAAGGTTAGAGCATCGCATTTGTAATGCGATGGTCATCAGCTTGACTCTGATAGTCGACTTTTTCTCTATCTATTTTCTTCCATGATTGACAATCCCCCTTCTCCATTTTCCCAAATGTTGGGTCGCCAATCAGATCTATTATGTGGTGATAACTTGTAACTAGAAATCCAAAATACAAAATGGAGGAAGTAGATTTGTATAGAACAAATTCGAAGATGGAGTCTAAATTTCTTAGTATATACATTATTTTCTATATATACAAAAAATCCATATATTGATACAATTTATTCCATTCTACTTTATTTGATTTGTAGTATGTCAATAGTTGTCTGTAGTACTTCAATAAATCCATTTTAGCTTTACGTTGTTTCTCATTTAGTTCAATCTCAATTTTGATATATTTTGTAATGTAATATGAAGAAATGAAATGTCAATAAAATAAAAAAAAGAGTCTTTTTTTATGTCTCATTATCGAGGACCTCGTTTCAAAAAAATATGCCGTCTGAGGGCTTTATCAGGACTAACTAATAAAAAACCTAGATCTGGAAGTGATCTTAAAAACCAATTACATTCCGAGAAAAGATCACAATATTGTATTCATCTAGAAGAAAAACAGAAATTGCATTTTCATTATGGTTTGACAGAACAATAATTACTGAGATATGTACATATCGCTGGAAAAGCCAAAGGGTCAATAGGTCAAGTTTTATTACAACTACTTGAGATGCATTTGGATAACATCCTTTTTTGATTGGGTATGACTTCGACTATTGTCGGAGCCAAGCAATTAGTTAATCATAGACATATTTTAGTTAATAATCATATAGTGGATCTACCAAGTTATCATTGCAAGCCCAGAGATATTATTACTATGAAGAATAAACAAAGATCGAAAGCTCTGATTCAAAATTCTATGGAATCGCCCCCCATGAAGAATTGCCAAAACATTTGACTATTGACTTATTCCAATATAAAGGATTAGTAAATCAAATAATAGTTAGTAAATTGATTGGTTCGAAAATAAATGAGTTTTTAGTCATAGAATATAATTCCCATCAGACATGAACCTAACGAAAATAACAAGGAAAGGTTTAGACAAGCAAGAATACCTTCATTTAAGAAAATATTTTTGGTGTAGAAAGTCTCAAATTCAGGATCTTCTACTGCACAAATTTCTTGGGAAATCAAATCATAGGCACGTAGGTTCAGAGCCAGACCGACTACCCCAAGAGCACTCATCCATAAACTGGTTACCGGTAAAAATAACATAAAGAAATGTAACCAACATTTATTGGAAATAGCAACCCTAAAGATTTGGAACCAAAAGTGGTTAGCAGTCACCATTAAATAAGTCTCTTCAGCTTGAGTTGGGTTAAAAGCATGGAATGTATTTGCATCGTCGCCATCTTCAAACAAAGCATTTTCTATTGTAGCGCCATGAATAGCGCATAGCAAAAGCGGCACCTAATACTCCAGCAACTCCCATCATATGAAATGGGTTCAATGTCCAATTATGAAACCCTTGGAAAAAGAGGATGAATCAAAATATAGCTGCTACACCAAAACTAGGCGCAACAAACCAACCAGATTAACCCAGTGGATAAATCAGGAATATAAAAAAAAAAAAAGCAATTGGAGTAGAGAATGTGATTGCATTATAAGGTCATAATTGAAACAGATCGAGCAAGTTCAAATTGACATAACATGAAACCTATTAGTCCAAAAGCACCATCGAGAGCAACAAAAGTCCACAGGCCGCCTAATTGACACCAACGAGTAAAATCTCCTTGTGCCTCAGGACCCCATAGTACCAACATAGAGTGCGCTAAACTATTCACAGGAGTAGAAACTACAGTGGTTAAGAAATTACAACCTTCCAAATAGGAACTGGCCAATCCATGGGTATAACACGAAGTTATAAAAGTAGTACCTATAAACCAACCACCAAAAGTGAAATAAGCACAAGGAAAGAGCAATAGACTGGACCAACCTACAAAAATGAAATGATCCCTCTGTAACCAATCATTCATAATATCAATAAATCCTTTTCTTCTTTAGTAAATCTACCAAGGGCTATAGTCATAGTGATCCTCCTATTGAATTACTTCAACCATTTTCAAACACCTCATATCATTTTTGTGTCATACAACAGTTTGATTATCTATGGGAAATTCCTTGTTCAATGCCTTTTATGATAGGTTTTGAAGATACAAATTCTTATTTTCTATTGGAACACATAGCAACCTAGGTAAATCCATGAGTTCGATTCAACTAGACCTTACTATTTCCATTCTTATCCCATTCTTAACTTTATAAAATAAGTTAATTAGAATACAAATTTGAACCTCGAATTATCCTATGATTCATACCACCGAGTATATCTTTTAAGTAAGGGGCAAAAATAAGAAAATTCCTTATTTTTTACTTGCCCCTAAATTTAATATTAATATTAAATAATAGTAGACTGGAAATGAAAGCCCTTTTCTCTTCTTACATTTGTTCACTATTGCATTTTTGCAATAAAAAAATAATAGAATATATAATTATGGAATCAAATGAAAATATTGCAAAAGAGATTTTCAAGATATTTATCTATGGCAGAAAAGAATAATGATTTTTTCCTATGGAAGAGCATCCAGTAACAAAAAGATAAAATTGGAAAAATATTAACAAATTTTTGCGTGGTCCAAGGAAAAAGAAATAAATAAAATCCTCTTCTACAATTTAATGTATATCGAATTTAAATATCAGAATAGCTGATATAGTCATGATTCAATGGGTCAGGTTCACTTACTTTTTTTGATTCAAAATTCTACAGCGAGTTTGATAGTAACAATTAGGAATACATTGGTTTTGTGATTAATAATCAAGATTGGATATCTAGAATAATTTTTATGTCCCAAGATAATTTGAATAATGAGACATGAAGAGGACTACTATGTTACTGCAGGGTATACTTAGTGCAATTATTAATTACTAATTGTTCAACTTTGTAACTATAGCTTTCAATAATAAGAATTGATTATAATAATATAGTAGTGACCCTTTTACTTTTTTGTAGAGGTATCAACCTCTATTCTCTGCGAAAAAGCAAAGATTAAAGATTAAGGTTGAGTTTAGTGGAAAAAGCCCTTTATCGGATTTGAACTGATGACTTACGCCTTACCATGGCGTTAGTCTACCACTAAGTTAAAAGGGCCTATTCTTTTCTAATTCATGAATTAGCCATCTTCAATTATGAGTTTACTGCATATATCAGTATATGTACATATATAGATACTCATTCAAGAACAAAAAATGGGAGTTGCCTAGTAGTAATTGGTAATTAGATATTAATATTTAATATTATTATTTAATAGAATTTTATTTAAATAAATAAATGATATTTAATTAAATAAATAAAATAAATGTAGTGGATTGTTTGAAGACCGATATCACTTGTAATCAATCAGAATAAGATTGACTTGATTGATACGTGTACCAATCTGACATCAATATAAAAAAAATGCTAGATATTCTTATCGAATCATGTGATGATGGCATTCCATTCATACCCTGAACCAAATTTTTTGAATATAAAAATGAAAATTCTTACTCTTACTATAGTATCATCCTAAAACTAGGAAAGACTCTTTGGATTTGGATCTAGTCATTACATTAGATTATATTAACAATTCCAAAAAAATGTTCATACTATCATGGTAGTATGATGGTGGTCGAGCCGATATACCCCTATCATCTAGTGGTTAAGGACATCTCTCTTTCAAGGAGGTAGCAGGGATTGGACTTCCCCTAGGGGTATGGTACTACAAAAGGAAGTTGATCATGGATTAGATTATCAATAAGCCTCGAATTAATTCTTCCTGGGTTGATGCCCAAGTTGTTAATGGTGATGGACTGTAAATTCATTGGTGATATGTCTATGCTAGTTCAAATCCAGCTCGGCCCAAAAATTCGTCATCTCATGAGTATGATATAACCTTCAAAAGTGTCCAATACGTAGACCAATACATATAAATAAAGACAAGGAGTCCTTTTTTTTGCTCTATCCATGTGTTTTTCTCATCTGTTTTGATCTTTCTAACGATCTAGATTGATGATCCTTAAGCATTTAGAATATTTATGCCATCATAGACCTCACTGAGATTGTAGTTCAATCGGTCTGAGCACCATTGTACCAAGGCGAAAGCTGCGGGTTCGAGCCCTGTAAGTTCCGAACTAGGACCATTATCTCTCTATTTTATGTGAAAAGAAAAAGGAGACAGGCATCAAAATATAATTCCCTTTGATCTTATTTCTTTTGTTTTTTTATCATCAAACAAGTACAGAAATTTCCATTTCTTCCCCTAGTACCAATTGATTGGGGAGAGACAAGAGTAGGTACAAGTGGTAGTATTAATGCTAAATTAAGTATGGTAAGAGATACATGTTTGACTTTCTTTTTTGATTGTCTTGATTAATGAAATGTAATAGAATGCTGATGTTTTTAGTATAGTAGGAGTGTACATACACAAATCGTATTGATTTATTATTCGATAGAGAATGTACTTACCATAATTATCTCGGCAGAGTATTTTTTGGGTTAAATCACACTTTTTCTAGCTTAGCTCTGACTTTCTTTGTGTTTTCTCAATTACTAATTGGAAACAATCTATTTCATTCTCATTCTAATTTCCCATTGAATTTTTTGTCTTATTCCAGATTTGGCGAGCATCTAGAACAACTTGTGAATTACAACTCTATTGTACTGCAATTGGTGCATTGGTCTTTGCATCCTTAATGCTTTTTGCTGGTTAGTTCCATTATCACAAAGCAGCCCCAAAATTGGCTTAGTTCCAAGATGTAGAATCTATGTTGAATCACCACTTAGCGGGGTTACTAGGACTTGGGTCTCTTTCTTGGGTAGGACACCAAATCCATGTATCTTTACCTATTAACCAATTTCTCGATGCTGGTGTTGATCCTAAAGAGATACCACTTCCTCATGAATTTATCTTGAATTGGGATCTTTTGATTCAACTTTATCCCAATTTTTCCAAGGGAGCAACCCCCTTTTTCACCTTAAATTGGTCAAAATATGCAAAATTTTTGAGTTTTCATGGAGGATTAAATCCAATAATGGGAGATCTATGGCTGAGCGATATAGCACATCATCATTTAGCAATTGCAATTCTTTTCTTGATCGCTGGTCATATGTATAGGACCAATTGGGGTATTGGCCATGGCCTTAAAGTCATTTTTGAAGCCCATAAAGGTCCATTTACAGGCCAGGGTCATAAAGGCCTTTATGAAATCCTAACAATGTCATGGCATGCTCAATTAGCTCTTAACTTAGCTATGTTAGGTTCTTTAACTATTGTTGTAGCTCACCATATGTATTCCATGCCCCCCTATCCATACTTAGCTATTGACTATGGTACACAACTTTCATTGTTCACACATCATATATGGATCAGCGGATTTCTCATAGTTGGTGCTGCTTCACATGCAGCTACTTTTATGGTAAGAGATTATGATCCAATTACTCGATAAAATGATCTATTTGATCATGTCCTTAGGCACAGTGATGCAATCATATCACATCTTAACTGGGCATGTATATTTCTAGGGTTTCACAGTTTTGGCTTATATATTCATAATGATACCATGGAGTGCTTTAGGGCATCCCTAAGATATGTTTTCAGATACCGCTACACAACTCCAACCCATCTTTGCTCAATGGGTACAAAACACCCATGCTTTAGCATCGAGTGTAATAGCTCCTAGTGCAACAACAAGTACCAGCTTAACTTGGGGAGGTGATGAATTAGTAGCAGTAGGCGGCAAAGTAGCTTTGTTACCTATTCCATTAGGAGCCACAAACTTTTTGGTCCATCACATTCATGCATTTATGATCCATGTGACTGTATTGATATTATTGAAAGGCGTTCTATATGCTTATAGTTCCTGTTTGATACCTGATAAAGCAAATCTTGGTTTTCAGTTCCCTTGTGGTGGGCCTGGAAGATGAGGAACATGTCAAGCATCGTCCTAGGATCATGTCTTCTTAGGTCTATTCTAGATGTACAATGCAATTTCGGTAGTAATTTTCCATTTCAGTTGGAAAATGCAGTCAGATGTTTGGGGCACTATAAATGATCAAGGAGTGGTAACTGATATCACAGGAGGAAACTTTGCACAAAGTTCCATTACTATTAATGGGTGGTTAGGGGATTTCTCATGGGCACAGGCATCTCAGGTAATTCAATCTTATGGTTCTTCATTATCTGCATATTGTCTTTTTTTCTTAGGTTCTCATTTTTTTTGGGCTTGCAGTTTAATGTTTCTTTTTAGTGGTCGTGGTTATTGGCAAGAACTCATTGAATCTATCGTTTGGGCTCATAACAAATTAAAAGTTGCTTTTGCTACTTAGCCTAGAGCCTTGAGCATTGTACAAGGACGCATTGTAGGAGTAACCCATTACCTTCTGGGTGGAATTGCAACAACATGGGCATTTTTCTTAGCAAGAATTATTGCAGTAGGATAATGGCTAGAAGGATTTGAAAAGCATTATGGCATTAAGATTTTCCAAGGTTTAGCCAAGGTTTAGCTCAGGACCCACTACTCATCGTATTTGGTTTGGTATTGCTACCATAGATGACTTCAAAAGTCATGATGATATTAATGAGAAACGTCTTTATCATAACATTTTTGCTTCTCACTTTGGGCAGTTAGTAATAATCTTTCTTTGGATGTCTGAAAATTTGTTTCATGTAGCTTGGCAAGGAAATTTGGAGTCATGGATACAGAACCCTTTACATGTAAGACCTATTGCTCATGCAATTTGGGATCCTCATTTTGGTCAACCTGTCATGGAGGCTTTTACTCGAGGAGGTGCTATCAGCCCCATGAATATTGCTTTTTCCAATCTTTATCAATGGTGGTATACAATTGCATTATGCACCAATAAAGATCTTTATACTGGAGCTCTTTTTCTATTATGTCTTTCTAGTATATCTTTAATAGTGGGTTGGTTACACCTACAACCAAAATGGAGACTGAGTGCTGCGTGGTTTAAAAATGCCTAATCTCATCTCAATCATCATTTGTTAGGACTTTTTAGACTAAGTTCTTTGGCTTGGGTAGGACATTTAGTTCATGTCACTATTCCCAGATCCAAGGGGGAGTATGTCAGATGGAATAATTTCTTAAACATATTACCATATCCCCAAGGATTGGAACCACTTTTTACTGGTCAGTGGAATCTTTATGCACAAAATCTTGATTCCAGCAGTCATTTATTTGGTACCTCCAAGGGTGCAGGAACTACCATTCTAACCCTTCTTGGAGGATTCCATCCACAAACGCAAAGTTTATGGCTGACTGATATTGCTCATCATCATTTAGCTATTGCATTTCTTTTTCTCATTGCTGGTCATATGTATATAACTAACTTCGGGAATGGGCACAGTATCAAAGATCTTTTTCAAGCACAAATTCCCCCGAGGGGGTCGATTAGAACATGGGCATAAGGGCCTTTATGACACAATCAACAATTCAATTCATTTTCAATTATGTCTTGCTCTAGCCTCTTAGGGGTTATTACTTCTTTAGTAGACACATGTACTCTTTGCCTGCTTATGCATTCATAGCACAAGACTTCATTACTCAAGCTATGTTATATACTCATCACCAATACATCGCAGGATTCAGTATGATAGGAGCCTTTACTCATGGAGCTATATTCTTCATTAGAGATTATAATTCAGAACAGAATGAGGATGATGTATTAGCAAGAATGTTAGACCATAAAGAAGCTATCATATCTCATTTAAGTTGGGCTAGCCTATTTTTGGGATTCCATACTTTGGGACTTTATGTTCATAATGACGTCATGCTCGCTTTTGGCACTCCAAAAAAAAAAATCTTGATCGAACCCATATTTGCCCAATGGATATAATTTGCTCATGGTAAGACTTCGTATGGGTTCGATGTACTCTTATCTTCAACGAATGGCCCAGCATTCAATGCGGGTTGAAACATATGGTTACCCGGCTGGTTGAATGCTATTAATGAGAATAGTAATTCACTCCTCTTAACAATAGGTCCTAGAGATTTCTTGGTCCATCATGCTATTGCTCTAGGTTTGCACACAACTACATTGATTTTAGTAAAAGGTGCTTTAGATGCACATGGTTCTAAGCTAATGCCAAATAAAAAGGATTTTGGTTATAATTTTCCTTGCGACGGCCCAGGATGCGGCGGTACTTGTGATAATTTCGGTTGGGATGCATTTTCTTTGGCAGTTTTCTAGATGTTAAATACCATTGGATGGGTGACTTTTTATTGTCATTGGAAACACATCACATTATGGCAGGGTAACCTTTCACAATTTAATGAACCCTCCACTTATTTGATGGGTTGGTTAAGAGATTATCTATGGTTGAACTCTTCACAACTTATCAATGGATATAATCCTTTTGGTATGAATAGTTTATCCATGTGGGCGTGGATGTTTTTATTTGGACATCTTGTTTGGGCTACTAGATTTATGTTCTTAATTTCCTAGAGTGGATATTGGCAAGAATTGATTGAAACTTTAGCATGGGCTAATGAATGCACACCTTTGGCTAATTTTATTCGGTGGAGAGATAAGCCAGTGGCACTTTCCATTGTCCAAGCAAGATTGGTTGGATTAGCCCACTTTTCTATAGGTTATATATTTACTTATGCAGCTTTCTTGATTCTACATCTGGAAAATTTGGTTAATTTAGTTAATTTCTTTTTATGTACTGTATCAGCAACAATCTCATTTCTTTCAATGGAGAGGGAGGGAGATCAACCTTCTTCTATTTTCTTTTACATCTAGGATCCAAACTCTATCATTGATAATAATAGGAACTGAACATTATGGCAAAAAAGAGTTTGATCCATAGGGGGAAGAAACGGTAAAAACCAGAATAGAAATATCATTTGATTCCTCAATCTTCAAAAAATGAAATAAGCAAAGTTCTATCGTTGAGTGAAAAATGGGAAATTCATGGAAAATTGCAATCCCCACCATGTAATAGTGCACCTATAAGTCTTCATCAATGTTGTTTTTTGACTAGAAGACCTAGAGGTAACTATCGAGACTTTGGGTTATCCAGACACATACTTTGAGAAATGGTTCATGAATGTTTGTTACCAGGTGCAATAAGATCAAGTTGGTGAAGGTAAAAATAGCATTTCATATTTGTATAGATCTCTATGATCATAGATCATAGAGGGGTCCTCTTTACCATTCTATATAAATAGACTATTCTATTTGTATAGATATGGTAGAGATGCATATCTAATCTTTCTTTGTCTATTAGTTCCCATTTCTTTAGCATGGAGTAGAGCAGTTTGGTAGCTCACAAGGCTCATAACCTTGAAGTCACGGGTTCAAATCCTATCTCTGCAACATTTTTTGTTTGGATGGGAGATAAAAAGGAGAAAGATAGAACTACGATACTATTGTAGTCAACTATATCAAATTTTTTCTTAAATTGAAGTTTTATTAAGAAGTATATTACTTCACTATGGGTAGATAGTGGGGATCGAACCCTCATATTCTCCTTGGCAAAGAGAAATTTTACCATTCGACCATATCCGCATTTTCTTCCTTTCTGATACACATGCATATGTCCACGCATATATGATATATCATATATGCATCTAGATCATATTTGTGCAGAGCCAGATACTCAGATACTTCAGATTAAATCTTAATGTCTTTCATAATACTTATAAAAAAAGGAGTGGCATTTTTGGATCCAAAGAAATTCAAGAAATAAGAGAATTAAGGATAGCTACTAGAAAGGCTAATCCAATCCATAATGATGTACCTGAAAATACAACATTTTTGTTACTTGACCAGCCATTAGAAGAAGAAGCAAATACAATGGGTACACTAATCAGTAAGATTGATGAAGTCACAATTAATGCAAAAACTGCTAATTGGAAAGCAATAGTCATTTTTGTAATCCTCCAAGTTACCAACAAATGAACTATAAACTATACCATTTCACTTGATCCCTCGCTTAGTAAAATCATGTAGGGATTCATCCGTCAATCAATTGATTCTTTACAACTTATTATGCTTTATTTTATTTTGATTTTATTTATGCGAGCATATGGTCAATGGGATTTTAGTATTTACTCCACAAACAAACATAGTGGATTATGTGTATATGTATCCATGTATATATACAGTACATAGATAAATACATAGAAATATAGATTCACATCTGGGATGTTTCTACAGTATAGATAGTTAGTGTATCACATCATATGATTATGTTCTATTCACAGTAATAAAATATAGATTATCCATCGGAGAGATGGTTGAGTGGTTGATAGCTCCGGTCTTGAAAACCAGTATAGTTTTGAACAAAGAACTATCGAGGGTTTGAATCCCCCTCTCTCCTTTTGTTTTTGTTTGTTGAATAAATTTGTTTCTTTATTCGCTTGGTCTAGCCCACTATCATAAAAGGGAATGACTTGGCTATCTCACTTAGCCGAGCCAAAAGAGAAAAAAGTGGAATGAATATATATATAAGTATAAGAAAATCTTAACTAAAAAATCTTAGCTAAGAGGGGTCATAGAAAGAACATGTTCCAAATCATGATCGATTCCTTTTTTAAATCCTATTGCATATGCATAGGCCCTTCTTGCATGCCACAAATGACCCACAAATAGGAAGAATCCTAGAACAAAATGAGAGGTAGCCAACTAACTTCTAGGAGAGACATAATTGACTGCATTGATCTCGGTAGCAATGCCACCAATAGAATTTAAAGAACCTAAAGGAGCATGGGTCATATATTCTGCCGAACATCCTTCTTGCCAAGGTTGCATGCCTTTTTTTAGCTGACCCAAGTCCAAACCATTGGGACCTCTTAGAGGTTCCAACCAAGGAGCACGGAGATCCCAAAAATGCATAGTTTCCCCTCCAAAATTAACCTCTCCGATTGGAGACCACATTAGATATTTACCTAAACCAGTAGGTCCTTAGGCGGATCCCATGTTCGCCCCAAAACGTTGGTCTCTAACTAGAAAAGTAAATGCCTGAGCTTGAGAAGCTTCTGGTCCAGTGGGTCCATAAAATTCACTAGGATAGCCAGTATCATTGAACTAGATGAAAAAACAAGCGATGAAACCAAAGATAGATAAAGCACCTAAACTATCAGACAAGTAAGCTTCTCTAGACCATACAAATGCATGGCAAGCCCATGCAAAGGGTTTGGTTAAGATATGCCAAATTTTGCCAAGTATACAAATGGAACCTAACCATACATGCCCTCCAATTATGTCTTCTAAATCATCCACACTAACAATCCAACCTTCTCCCCCAAAATGGGATTTTAATAAATAACCAAATATAACACTTGGACTAAGGGTCAAGTTGGTAATTTTTCTTACATCTCCTCCCCCTGGTGCCCAAGTATCATATATGCCACCAAAATAAAGAGCCTTGAGTACTAGAAGAAAAGCATCTATACCTAACAAAATTAAGTGAATACCTAAAATTGTAGTCATTTAATTTCTATCTTTCCATACATAACCGAAGAATGGAAAGGATTCTTCAAGAGCTTTAGGTCCAAGAAGTGCATGATAAATACCGCCAAAGCCTAAGACTGCAGAAGAAATTAAGTGAAGTATTCCAGATACAAAGTAGGGAAAGGTGTCTATAACTTCTCTCCCCCCCCCCGGGCCTACCCCCCAACCCAAAGTAGCTAAGTGCAGAAGTAAAATCAACCCTTGTTCATACATGGGTTTCTCTGGTATGAAATGAGCCACTTCAAATAGGTTCATTGCTCTAGACTAGAATATAATTAATCCAGCATGGGCTATGTGAGTCCCAAGTAGTTTTCTAGACAAATTTATAAGTCTGGCATTCCTGGCCCACCAAGAAAAACTAGTAGTTTCTTGGTCATGACCAACTAAAGCTAAAGTTCCATTAAAGAGCGTTTCCACGGGGTAGAACCTCCTCAGGGAATATAAGGTTTTCATGAGGCTGATCTTGAGCCACCATCCAAGCATGAATACCTTCATTTAAGAGAATATTTTTGGTGTAGAAAGTCTCAAATTTAGGATCTTTTGCTGCACATATTTCTTAGGAAATGGAATCATCGGCATGCAGGTTAAGAGCCAAACCGACTACCCCAAGAGCACTCATCCATAAACTGGTTACTGGTATAAATAACATAAAGATATGTAACCAATGTTTATTGGAAAAAGCAACCCCAAAGATTTGGGACCAAAAGCGGTTAGCAGTCACCATTGAATAAGTCTCTTCAAATTGAGTTGGGTTAAAAGCATGAAATGTATTTGCACCATTGCCATCTTTGAACAAAGTATTTTCTACGGTAGCACCATAAATAGCGCATAGCAAAGTGGTGCCTAATACTCTGACAACTCCCATCATATGAAATGGGTTCAATGTCCAATTATGAAACCCTTGGAAAAAGAGGATGAATCAAAATATAGCTGCTACGCCAAAACTGGACACAAAGAACCAACCAGATTGACCCAGTGGATAAATTAGGAATACATAAACAAAAATAGTATAGGAGTAGAGAATGTGATTGCATTATAAGGTCGCAATTGAACAGATCGAGTAAGTTCAAATTGATGTAACATGAAACCTATTAGTTCAAAAACACCTTGGAGAGCAACAAAAGTCCACAGGCCACCTAATTGACTCCAATGAGTAATCTCCTTGTGCCTCAAGACCCCATAGTAGCAATAGAGAGTGCGCTAAACTATTCATAGGAGTAGAAACTGCAACAGTTAAGAAATTACAACCTTCCAAATAGGAACTGGCCAATCCAGGGGTATACCACGAAGTTACAAAAGTTGTACCTATAAACCAACCTCCTAAAGCAAAATAAGCACAAGGAAAGAGCAATAGACCAGACCAATCTACAAAAATGAAATGGTCCCTCCTCCGTAACCAATCATCCATAATATCAATAAATCCTTTTCTTCTTTGGTAAATCTACCAAGGGCTATAGTCATAGTGATCCTCCTATTCAATTACTTCAACCATTTTCGAACACCACATATCATTTTTGGGTCATACAACAGTTTGATTATCTATGGGCAATTCCTTGTTCAATGCCTTTTATGATAGGTTTCGAAGATACAAATTCTTCTTTTCTATTGAAACACATAGCAACCTAGGTAAATCCATGAGTTCGATTCAATTAGACCTTACTACTTCCATTCTTATCCCATTCTTAACTTTATAAAATAAGTTAATAAGAATACAAATTTGAACCTCGAATTGTCCTATGACTCATACCACAGAGTATATCTTTTAAGTAAGGGGCAAAGACAAGAAAATTCCTTATTTTTTATTTGCCCCTAAATTTAATATTAATATTAAATAATAGTAGACTGGAAATGAAAGCCCTTTTCTCTTCTTACATTTGTTCACTATTGCATTTTTGCAATAAAAAAAATAATAGAATATATAATTATGGAATCAAACGAAAATATTGCAAAAGAGATTTTCAAAATATTTATCTGCAGTAGAAAAGAATAATGATTTTTTTCCTATGGAAGAGCATCCAATAACAAAAAGATAAAATCAAAAAAATATTAACAAATTTTTGCGTGGTCCAAGGAAAAGGAAATAAATGAAATTCACTTCTACAATTTAATGTATATCAAATTTAAATATCAGAATAGCTGATATAGTCATGATTCAATGGGTCATATTCACTTACTTTTTTTGATTCAAAATTCTACGCGGAGTTTGATAGTAACAATTAGGAATACTTTGGTTTTGTGATTAATAATCAAGATTGGATATCTAGAATAATTTTTATGTCCCAAGATAATTTGAATAATGAGACATGAAGAGGACTACTATGTTACTGCAGGGTATACTTAGTGCAATTATTAATTACTAATTGTTCAACTTTGTAACTATAGCTTTCAATAATAAGAATTCATTATAATAATATAGTAGTAACCCTTTTACTTTTTTGTAGAGGTATCAACTTCTATTCTCTGCGAAAAAGCAAAGATTAAAGATTAAGCTTGAGTTTAGTGGAAAAAGCCCTTTATCGGATTTGAACTGATGACTTACGCCTTACCATGGTGTTACTCTACCACTAAGTTAAAAGGGCCTATTCTTTTTTAATTCATGAATTAGCCATCTTCAATTATGAGTTTACTGCATATATCAGTATATGTACATATATAGATACTCATTCAAGAACAAAAAATGGGAGTTGCCTAGTAGTAATTGGTAATTAGATATTAATATTTAATATTATTAATATTATTATTTAATAGAATTGTATTTAAATAAATAAATGATATTTAATTAAATAAATAAAATAAATGTAGTGGATTGTTTGAAGACCGATATCACTTGTAATCAATCAGAACAAGATTGGTTTGATCGATACGTGTACCAATCTGACATCAACATAAAAATGCAAGATATTCTTATTGAATCATGTGATGATGGAATTTGATTCATAACCTGAACCAAATTTTTTGAATATAAAAAAGAAAATTCTTACTCTTACTATAGTATCATCCTAAAAATAGGAAAGACTCTTTGGATTCGGATCAAGTCATTACATTGGATTATATTGACAATTCCAAAAGAATGTTCATACTATCATGGTAGTATGATGGTAGTCAGGCCGATATTCCCCTATCTTCTAGTGGTTCAAGACATCTCTCTTTCAAGGAGGCAACGGGGATTTGACTTCCCCTAGGGGTATGGTACTACAAAAGGAAGTTGATCATGGATTAGATTATAAATAAGCCTAGAATTAATTCTTCCTGGGTCGATGCCCGAGTGGTTAATGGGGACGGACTTTAAATTCATTGACGATATGTCTACGCTGGTTCAAATGTAGCTCAGCCCAAAAATTCATCATCCCACGAGTTTGATATAACCTTCAGAAGTGTCCAATACATAGACTAATACGTAGAAATAAAGAGAAAGAGTCCATTTTTTTTTGCTCTATCCATATGTTTTTCTCATCTGTTTTGATCTTTCTAATGATTTAGATTGATGATCCTTAAGCATTAAGAATATGTATGCCATCATAGACCTCACCGGGATTGTAGTTCAATCAGTCTGAGCATCGCCCTATCAAGGCGAAAGCTGCGGGTTCGAGCCTCGTCAGTCCTGAACTAGGACCATTATCTCTCTATTTTATGTGAAAAGAAAAAGGAGACAGGCATCAAAATATAATTCCCTCTGATCTTTATTTCTTTTATTTTTTATCATCAGACAAATACAAAAATTTTCATTTCTTTGCCCAGTACCGATTGACTGGGGAGAGACATGAGTAGGTACAAGTGGTAGTATTTATATTCAATTAAGTATGGTAAGAGATACATGTTTGACTTTCTTTTTTGATTATTTTTTATCAATGAAATGTAATAGAATGCCGATATTTTTTAGTATAGTAGGAGTGTACATACACAAATTGTATTGATTTATTGTACGATAGAGAATGTACTTACCATAATTATCTCGGTAGAGTATTTTTTAGGTTAAATCACACTTTTTCTAGCTTAGCTCCAACTTTCTTTGTGTTTTCTCAATTACTAATTGGAAACAATCTATTGCATTCTCATTCCAATTTCCCATTGAATTTTTTGTCTTATACTTTTTTCTATAACCTACCACCTACCGTCTTTTTTACACTTTTATATACAATTACCATATAAAATATAAAATACCATATGACTGCTATTCTACGTGTTATACACATATCCCAAAGAATAAATGTGAGATGGAAAAGGGTGAGTTAAAGCTAACTATAAAAGTTTAATATTCCAACAAATTGACTCAAAAAATAAATAAAAGGATCTTCTTTAGTCTTTTATTTTTTGAGTATCTTCCTTTTGGATTTTGGATTAAAGTTGGCGTACATACATAAAAAATATTCAACGGAATTTCCTTATTGGATCAGGAATCCCATTTTTTACTTTTTATAGATAAAAATTTTCCTGTGTTATGTTATACTATTCAATTCTTGATGATGAATCAATTTGATACATCAGATATTATTATTCATAATATTGATCTGATTCAGTATCATCAAGATTCAATTCATCCCAGTGAATTTACAGGAATTACAATTTCTCATTTCTATGGGATTAGATCCTGTGTTATTGTGAAACAAAAAACAATGAGATTATATTCTCACATTTATTGCTACTGCACTATTTATTCTAGTTCCTACTATTTTTTACTTATCATCTACGTAAAAATAGTTAGTCAAAATGATTAATTGGACTAAAAGTTGAATTATTAGTTCCTATCAATGATTGAAGAAATGGAAAAAAGGATTCAAACTCCGAGTCTTAAATGATTAGGGGTTGAATTAGAAGTATTTGAGATACTATGTGAGATAGTATGGTAGAAAGAACTAGAATAATATTCTCGTTCTTTCTACCATACTATCTTCTATTCTATAGTTGTTTGTATAGTATTTTTAGTTAAAGTTGTATTGTCTACAGATATAGGCTTTATATAGATCCTAATTTATATAGATCGTAGGATAATATATATCTCATATATTAGACATACATCTATAAATTTGAATAGCCTTTTCTATTTTATTTTGTTTTCTTCAATAGATCAATTTGTATGGATTTCGATTAATCCAAACAAAATAATGGAAGCCTAACTCAACTCTTCTAATTCCTAGGTTTCTTTTCATTCGAAAGAATCAAGAATAGTATGACTATATACTATAAAAAAAAAAAATGAAACAAAGGAAAAGGAATATTTTTTGGATTCCCATCTCAAGACAAGAAGTCATCGATTGAACTATTAACAAATAATCCACGGAGTTCTATGGTAACTAACTTCTTCAGGGTTGGAAAAGGAGTAGAACGCAAGGAAACTCCTATTTTCTTATGTAGGACCTCTTTTGATAATCGAATCTCTAGCCATTTCCAGTAGCAAGTATATATCATCATAATAGTAGAACAACTTTTTCTTAGAATAGTAAAAAAAATAAAGAAAGGAGGAAAACAAAAATAAGGAAAAGCAATAGGGATTGCTTTTTCTCATTTAATATCCATTATTATGTTAAGAACTAAGAACTGGTGCATCAAAATAGAATATTTAGGAAGAATTCTGTTGGAAAAAAATTTCCTATTATGTGTAGATTTGAGTCTCGAAATACAACTATGGTAATCATTCATTCTTTGATTGAATGATTATTATTCATTATTGTATTTTTTTTACTGTAATTCAGTATAATTTTGAAAGAGTTAAGGTTTTGGAAAATGATCAATTAAAGTAAAGAATTAATACAATTTGATTACCAAATGGAGTAATCAATTATACCCTAGAGCCCACTCCTTCCCCATACTACAAGTGAAAGGGAAAATGAAAATACTACCATTAAAGCAACCCAAGCGAGACTTACTATATCCATGTCAAATTATACCTCCTATCTCTATGAAGGAATTATTTTATTGATCAATAATTATAGTAAAATTAATGGTGCATAGTCAAAACAAAAAAGGATAAGGATTCTTGACTTAAGGCTATCTCTAAAGAATAAAATAAAAGGTGACATAGCCACCTTGTTTGAATATCTGAGCACTCAGAACTTCTAGTGAGTCTCGATATAAAGTATTTTCAGTCCTTTCCACAACTCCTAAATTGATTTCCCATTAGATTATAGCCTATCCAATCTAATTCCAGATAAGTCAATAAACACTACCTATACTAAGGTAGTGTAAGATAATTATGAAGTTTTGGATAGTCTTTTGTATAATGCTTTCTTCAATCCTAGAAGAAAAAAATGGGAAGTCCTTTAGTTTATAGGATTTTCGACCTATTACTTTAATAGTTCTAAATACCCAAATTGACTCTCACTATTTATTTGTTTGATTCCATTTTATTTAGCAAAAAAATGGCAGAAGTTGTTTCATCTCTATTGATATTGGTTTGGGACATGTACAGAACCACCAAAAAAATTGACAATCTTTTATAGATATAGAATTTACCTACATATCCTAAAAATCTAGTATCCCCAATATCAACAGGCACAGCACTTTGTCTCTACTTTTTGGGTCAAGAATTCATCGAACAATCAACAGGATATGAAATCCCAAGTCTTTTGTTGAGTTGATTAGGCAACACCCAGATTTGAACTGGGGATAAAGAATTTGTACTCCCCTACCTTACCACTTGGCCATGCTGCCAAATCTGATCAAAAATGGAGAAAAGTATTATCCATATTCTATTATTAATAATTATTTTGGAAATTATGAAATTACTGAGAACCTCCTTTTTATATTTTTTATTTGGGTCCTGAATCCCATTATATCTCTAAATTAATCCATCCCTATATCTTTTTTATTGAATCCCATTTAGATTATTCTCTTCAATTGATTGTATCTTAAAACATACATCCTACTAAAAAAATTTCCTTTCTCTTCTTTTTTCAATTGAAAAGAAAATAGAAAAATAAATTTACGTTCACAGACTGCAAAATTTAGGACAAACTGTGTTCCCTTAATGGCATAAGAAAATGGCATAAGAAAAGCAAAATGCCATAAGAAAAGCAAATCGATTTACGACTAATCAGTATAAATTAAATTAATTTGAATAATAGATTATTTTCCATTTCTATTATAACAATATATATGTGTCTTTGTAAACCCCAGAATAGAAATTATTACACAGATATTGATTGTATTGAGTGGGGTCTTCCTCTTATGCACATATCCTTGTAGAAAAGTAGAAAGTAGAAAATCATTGTTTTTTTTCATTGGATATATTGAATTAAAAATAGGAATTATGATATAGTATGACCTGCTTCATATTTAGGTTGCCAAAATAAAACTACAATAAAAGGATGCAATATGAAGATTGCTAGATAACTATATCGGATCACCATACACCTACTAAATACTATTCTATTCCTCAATTGTATTCTATACATTTTAATTTTTTTTGAACATTAACCAAATTATTCTATCTTTATCGCATTCATAATTGTAAAAAGTGGAAGTGAATTTAAATTCTGAATCCATTTTTTTTGCTACCCAATTTGATCATAATATCATACATAATTGGTAGAGATCCATTTTGATATTCTATACAAGACTCTATAAGTGTCTGTAAGGTAAGTGGCAGGGTTTTCTTCTAGGAATATTTTATCAACTCATTTCTATTTGTACCTATCGAAAATATTCTTCATTCCTTCATCTCCTCTCAGTTGATACGTATGAATAAAAGACATGTATCGGGGTTGCCTAAAATTTTATGTGATTCAGTAAACAGAATATACATTCCATCATTGCTAGATCGATTCATATAGTTCGATGAAGAGTGGGAGATTTTTTGATAAAGAGGAAATTTAAGATCAAAATGCTCCGAGATCAAAATGGAAAATTGTGTGCAATGCCTGGATTTAATCAAATCCAATTTGAGGGATTTTGTAGGTTCATTACTCAGGGCTTGATGGAAGAACTTTGTAAGTTTCCTAAAATTGAAGATAGAGATCAAGAAATTGAATTTCAATTATTTGTGGAAACATATCAATTGGTAGAACCCTTGATAAAAGAAAGAGATGTTGTGTATGAATCACTCATATATTCTTCTGAATTATATGTACCCGTGGGATTAATTTGGAAAGCCAGTAGAGCTATGCGAGAACAAACCATTTTTATTGGAATAATTCCTTTAATGAATTCGTTGGAAACCTCTATAGTAAATGGAATATACAAAATTGCGATCAATCAAATATTGCAAAGTCCCAGTGTTTACTATCATTCAGAATTAGACCATAACGGAATTTCTGTTTATACTAGTACTATAATATCATATTGGGGAGGAATATTAGAACTTCAAAATTGATAGAAAAGCGAGGATATGGGCCCGTGTGAGTAGGAAACAAAAAATATCTATTCTAGTTCTATCATTGGCTATGGGTTCAAATCTAAGAGAAATTCTAGATCATATTTATTACCCTGAAATTTTCTTGTCTTTCTAGAATGATAAGGAAAAAAAAAGATTGGGTCAAAAGAAAGTGTTATTTTAGAGTTTTACCAACAATTTGCTTGTGTAGGTGGGGATCCGATATTTTCAGGGTCCTTATGTAAGGAATTACAAAAGAAATTATTTCAACAAAGATGTGAATTAGGAAGGATTGGTCAACGAAATATGAACCAGAAACTGAATCTTGATATACCTCAAAACAATACATTTTTGTTACCATGAGATATATTGGCTGCTGTGGATCATTTGATCGAAATGAAATTTGGAATGGGTATGCTTGACAATATGAATCACTTGAAAAATAAACGTATTCATTTTGTAGCGGATATGTTACAAGATCAATTCAGATTAGCTCTTATTCATTTAGAAAATGTGGTTCGAGGAACTATATGTGGATCAATCAGTCATAAATTGATACTGACTCCCCAAAATTTGGTAACTTTAACTTCATTAACAACCACTTATGAATCATTTTTCGGCTTACACCCTTTACTCAATTTTTGGATCGGACTAATCCATTGACCCAAATTGTTCATGGGTGGAGGTTGAGTTTTTTAGGCCCTGGGGGGTTGACAGGGTGAACTGCTAGTTTTTGAATACAGGATATTCATCTTAGTCACTATGGATGTATTTGTCCAATTGATACATTTGAAGGAATCAATGTTGGACTTATTGGATCCTTAGATATTCATGTGAGCATTGGTCATTGGGGATCTATAGAGAGTCCTTCTTATGAAATATTTGAGAGATAAAAAAATGCACAGATGATTTATTTATCATCAAGTAGAGATGAATATTATATGGTAGCAGTAGGAAATTCTTTGGCCTTGAACTAGCGTATTCAAGAAGAACAAGTTGTTCCAGCCCGATATCGTCAAGTATTTCTGACCATCTCATGGGAATAGATTCATCTTAGAAGCATTTTTTCCTTCCAATATTTTTCTATTGGAGCTTCTCTCATTCCTTTTATTGAGCATAATGATGCAAATTGAGTGTTAATGAGTTCTAATATGCAACATCAAGCAGTTCCACTTTCTTAATCCGAGAAGTGCATTGTTGGAACTGGACTAGAAGGCCAAACAGCTCTAGATTCTGGGGTTTCAGGTGTAGCTAAAAGGGAGGGAAAGATTGGTTATACTGATACCCACAAGATCATTTTCTCAAGTAATGGGGACACTATGAGCATTCCATTAGTTATGTATCAATGTTCTAACAAAAATACTTGTATGCATCAAAAACCTCAGGTTCCACAGGGCAAATGCATTAAAAAGGAATAAATTTTAGCAGACAATGTGGCTACAGTTGGTGGGGAACTCTCTTTAGGAAAAAATGTATTAGTAGCTCATATGCCATGGGAAGGCTGTAATTTTGAAGGTGCAGTACTAATTAGTGAACATCTAGTATATGAAGATATTTATACTTCTTTTTACATTCATAAATATGAAATTCAGACTCATGTGACAAGTCAAGACCCTAAAAGAATCACTAAGGAAATACCAAATTTAGAGGCTCAGTTACTCCGTAATTTAGACAAAAATGGAATTGTGATGCTTGGATCATGGATAGAAATAGGTGATATTGTAGTAGGTAAATTAATGCCTCAGGTAGTGAATGAATCATTGATGCCCCCAAAGATAGATTATTACGAGCCATACTTGGCATTCAGGTATCCATTGCGAAAGAAACTTCTCTAAAACTACCTATAGGTGGAAGGGGTCGAGTTATTGATGTGAGATGGATACAGAAAAAGGATCCTTCTAGTTATAGTCTAGAGATGATTTGTATATCTATTCTATAGAAACATGAAATCAAAGTAGGTGATAAAGTAGCTGGAAGGCATGGCAATAAAGGTATCATTTCCAAAATTTTGCCTAGACAAGATATGCCCTATTTGCAAGATGGAACACCCGTTGATATGGCTTTCAACCCATTAGGATTACCTTCACAAATGAATGTGGGACAGATATTTGAATGTTTGCTCAGGTTAGCGGGGGACCTCCTAAAGAGACATTATAAAATAGCACCTTTTGATGAGAGATATGAGCAAGAGGCTTTGAGAAAACTAGTCTTTTCTGAATTATATTCAGCCAATAAGCAAACAAAACATCCATGGGCATTTGAACCTGAGTATCCGAGAAAAAGCATAATCTTTGATGGAAAAATAGGAGATCCTTTTGAACAACCTGTTCTAATAGGAAAACCCTATATCTTGAAATTAATCCATCAAGTTGATGATAAAATCCATGGACATTCCAGCGGATATTACCCACTTATTACAAAGCAACCCCTTAGAGGAAGGGCCAAGCAAGGGGGACAATGAGTAGGAGAAATGGAATTCTGGGCTGTAGAGGGATTTGGTGTTGCTCATATTTTACAAGAGATGCTTACTTATAAATCTGATCATATCAGAGCTCATCAAGAGGTACTTGGTACTACAATTATTGGAAGAACAGTACCTAACCCCGAGGATGCTCCAGAATCTTTTCGATTGCTCATTCAAGAATTACGATCTTTGTCTCTGGAACTGAATCATTTCCTTGTATCTGAGAAGAACTTCCAGATTAATAGGAACGAAGCTTGATCTGAATGAATCCAAATTTCTATTCTATGATCAACCAATATAAACATCAACAACTTCTAATTGGACCAGTTTCTCCCCAACAAATAAAGGCTTGGGCCAACAAAATCCTCCCTAATGGAGAGATGGTTGGGGAGGTGACAAAACCCTATACTTTTCATTACAAAACCAATAAACCAGAAAAAAATGGATTGCTTTATGAAAGAATCTCTAGACCTATAAAAAGTGGAATTTGTGCTTGTGGAAATTATCGAGCAATCAGGGCTGAAAAAGAAGACCCGAAGTTCTATGAACAATGTGGGGTGGAGTTTGTTGATTCTCAGATATGAAGATATCAAATGGGATACATCAAACTCGCATGTCCATTGACTCATGTGTGGTATTTGAAACATCTTCCTAGTTATATTGCAAATCTTTTAGATAAATCCCTTAAGGAATTAGATGACCTAGTATATTGTGATGTGTGATTTGATCAAAATTTGCATTTTACAGATTCAAACTGAGAAACTATCATCCCATTCAATCTTATTGGGATGTCCCTACTCTGACATGTGTCTTGGAAGGACTAACATGAAGCTCAGAATGTTGTGTGTATTCAATACTTCCAAAAAAGGGAATTGATCCATTGTCAATTCCCTAATAGCTAAATAGGAATGGAATTACTAATTTTACCTCATAAAAATTTTCTTTTTTTGGAATTAGCCATTCCATTTTTTTTAGAAAGATATTCTGTTCAAGCAAGTAACTATGGCATGGTTATAGAAGTTTATCTATCGCATATACACTTCAAGGGACTTAATGGCATAATCACCATCGAGGTGAGTAGGGACCTAAAAGATCGAATGGAACAATATATAGACAAGTAAATTCCTTATGAGTCCGAAAGTACTAACTTTAAAAGTTTAAGTGGATTCAGCATTTGAAGGGAAGTAGACTACTCCATAATTTCACATTTCCTTTTTTTGTCGTAAATGAATTGTAAATTGAATTTAAGTAATTCAGAATGTCAAAACAAGAATGAATTAACAAAATATTAGTCCTCACTGGGAACTTGAGTAAGGAGTAGCCTTTAGCCTTTGTAGGGTTTTATTGAACAAAATTTCACCCCTCTTTCTTTTTCTTTATTTGCTATAACTACTTGAGCCGGATGAGAGGAAACCTTCACGTCCAATTTTTAAGGGGGGGAATCCAATCCTATAGAAACCTATCTCATTTTTTTTTTTGCTAGGCCCATATCTAAAAACCCAACTTTTTTTTGGTTATGAGGTTCATTTGAATATGAAATCCAATCCTAGAAATACAGCATTCAACTTTTTTTTACTACCCAAAGCTTCAAGACATTTCAAAATCAAGAAATCACGATGGGAGCAAGTGCTATCAGAGAACAATTAGCATATTTGGATTTGCAAATTATTATAGATAATTCATTTGTAGAATGGAAGGAATTAGGAGACGAGGAGGCAATTGGAACCGGAAATGAATGGAAAGATAGAAAAATTCAAAGAAGAAAGGATTTTTTTGGTTAAATGCATGGAATTAGCTAAACATTTTATTTGAACAAATGTATAACCAAAATGGATGATTTTGTGCCTATTACCAGTTCTTCCTCCCGAGTTGAGACCAATCATTCATATAGATGGAGGTAAACTAATGAGTTCGAATATTAATGAACTCTATAGAAGAGTTATCTATTGAAACAATACTCTTACCAACCTATTAGCAACAAGTAGATTATGCCAGGTGAATTAGTAATGTGTCTGGAGAAATTGGTACAAGAAGAAGTAGATACACTTCTTGATAATGGGATCTGTGGACAACCGATGAGAGATGGTCATAATAAAGTTTACAAGTCATTTTTCCATGTAGTTGAAGGCAAAGAGGGAAGATTTCATGAGACTCTACTTGCCAAATAGGTCAATTATTCGGGGCATTCCGTCATTGTCATGGGTCCTTCGCTTTCATTACATCAATGTGGATTACCTCACAAAATAGTAATAGAGCTTTTCCAAACATTTGTAATTCATGATTTAATCAGACAACATGTTGCTTCTAACATAGGGATTGCTAAAAGTCAAATTTGGGAAAAAGAACCCATTGTATGGGAAATACTTCAAGAAGTTATGCAGGGACATCCTATATTGTTGAATAGAGCACTGACCTTGCATAGATTGGTATACAGGCCTGCCAACCCAAATTTTTGGAGGAGCGTGCTATTTGTTTACACCCATTAGTTTGTAGAGGCTTCAATGCAGACTTTGATGGGGATCAAATGGCTATTCATGTACCTTTATCATTGGAAGCTCAAGCTGAGGCTCGTTTACTTATATTTTCTCATATGAATCTCTTGTCTCCAACTATTGGAGATCCCATTTCTGTACCAACTCAAGATATGCTTATTGGATTCTATGTATTAACAATTTGGAATCATCAAGGTATTTGTGGAAATAGGTATAATACATATAATTGCAGAAATTCTCGAAGCAAAATAGCTAACAATAATAATAATAAGTATAAGTATATGAAAGTGACATATTGTTGTAGTTCCTATGATGCACTTGGAGCTTTTCAGCAAACATGAATAGATTTAGATAGTCCTTTATGGCTCTGGTGGTGACTAGATCAATGTGTCATTGGCTCAAGAGAAGTTCCTATCAAAATTCAATATGAATCTTTGGGTACTTATAAAGAGATTTATAGGAACTATCTGATCGTAAGAAGTATAAAAAAAGAAATTCATTGTATATACATTCGAACCACCATTGGTCATATTTCTTTTTATTGAGAAATGGAAGAAGATGTATAGGGGTTTTCTCAGGCCTACTCATATGCTATCTAAACTAAGAAATTAGATTAGTTGACATCCATGTCTGGGAATTCGGTTCTCTCCAATTTTACCAGTATCAGAATTCCTGAATTTCTACATGAATTATGATTAAGGGAAGGATGTTTCTGAATCATTGACTCAGGTCCATTGTGGAATCCTATTAAGCATAATATGGGGGTATTTATGACAGAACGGGCTGATATGGTCTTTCACAATAAAGTGATAGATGGAACTACTATGAAATAACTTATTAGCAGATTAATAGATCATTTCGGAATGGCATATACATCACATATCCTGGATCAATCGAAGACTCTGGGTTTTCAGCAAGCCAATGATATGTCTATTTCATTAGGAATTGATGATCTTTTAACAATACCTTCTAAGGAATGGTTAGTCCAAGACACTGAACAACAAAGTTTTCTTTTGGAAAAATACTATCATTATGCGAACGTACACATGGTAGAAAAATTACATCAATCCATTGAGATATGGTATGCTACAAGTGAATATTTGAGATAAGAAATGAATCCTAATTTTCGGATGACTGATCCTTCTAATCCAGTCCATTTAATGTCCTTTTCAGGAGCTTGAGGAAATGTATCTCAGGTACACCAATTGGTGGGTATGAGAGGATTAATGTTGGATCCTCAAGGACAAATGATTGACTTACCCATTCAAAGCAATCTACGCGAGGGACTTTCTTTGATAGAATATATAATTTCTTGCTACGGAGCACACAAAGGCATTGTAGATACTATTGTGCGAACATCAGATGTTGGATACCTCACACGTAGATTTGTTGAAGTAGTTCAACACATTATTGTACGTAGAACAGATTATGGTATTATCCAAAGTATTTTCATGAGTCCTCGAAATGGGAGGATGATGGAAAAATTTTTTGTCCAAACACTAATTGGTCGTGTATTAGCAGACGATATATATATGGGTCCACGATGCATTGCCGTTCGAAATCAAGAGGTTGGGATTGGACTTGTCAATTGCTTGATAATTTTCTGAGCATGACCAATATATATTTGAACCCCTTTTACTTGTAAAAGTACATCTTGGAGCTATCAATTATGTTGTAGTCGAAGTCCCGCTCATGGCGATCTGGTTGAATTGGGAGAAGTCGTTGGTATTATTGCAGGTCAATCAATTGGGGAACCAGGGACTCAACTAACATTAAGAACTTTTCATACCGGTGGAGTATTTACAGATGGTACTACTAAACATGTGCAAGTTCCTTCTAGTGGAAAAATCAAATTCAATGAGGATTTGTTTCATCCCACACATACCCGTCATGGACATCTTGCTTTTTTATGTTCTATAGATGTGTATGTAACTATTGAGTGTCGGGATATTATACATAATGTGAATATTCCACCAAAAGGTTTGATTTTAGTTCAAAATGGTCAATATGTGGAATCAGAACAAGTGATTGCCGAGATTCATGCCGGGGCATCCACTTTTCATTTTAAAGAGAGGGTCCGAAAACATATTTATTCTGAATTAGAGGGAGAAATGCACTAGAGTACCCATGTCTACCATGCACCCAAATACCCATATGGTAATGTTCATTTATTACCAAAAACAAGTCATTTATGGATAGTAGCAGGAGGTCTATGTAGATCCAGTATAGTGTCTTCTTCACTCCACAAGGATCAAGATCAAATGAATTTTCATTCTTTCTCTATCGAAGAAAAATATATTTCTGATCTCTCAATAACTAATTATCGAGTAAGGCATAAATTGTTGGATACTTCTAGTAAAAAAAAATAGAAATTCTTGAACATTCAATGCCTAATCAATCATATCCAAGGGTCATTGGAATTTCATATATCCTTTTATTCTTCAAGAGAATTCAGATTTCTTGGCGAAAAGACGAAGAAATAGATTCATCATCCCATTACAATATGATCAAGACTGAGAGAAAGAACTAATACCCTGTTTTGGTATTTCGATTGAAATAACCATAATGGTATTTTACGTAGAAATAGTATGCTTGCTTATTTCGATGATTCAATATATAGAAGAAGCAGTTCAGGAATTACTAAATATGTGACTATAGAGGTAGATTCAATTGTAAAAAAGGAGGATTTTATTGTGTATCGAGGAACCAAAGAATTTAGTCAAAAATACAAAAAACAAATCAAAATAGATCAGTTTTTCTCATTCCTAAAGAAGTGCATATCTTACCTGGATCTTCATCGATAATGGTCCAGAACAATAGTCTCATTGGAGTAGATACATGACTCGCCTTAAATACAAGAAGTCGAGTAGGTGGATTAGTACGAGTGGAAAGAAAAAAAAAGTATTGAACTAAAAATCTTTTCTAGAAATATCCATTTTCCTGGAGAGATAGATAAGATATCCAAGCACAGTGCCATTTTGATACCACCGAGAAGGGGAAAGAAAAATTTTAAGGAATCCAAAAAATAATGAAAAAATTGGATCTATGTTCAACGAATCACACCCACTAAGAAAAAGTATTTTGTTTCAATTTGGCCTATAGTCACATATGAAATAGCTAATGGGATAAATTTAGCAACACTTTTCCCTTAGGACCACTTAGAGGAAAAGAATAATGTCCAACTTAGGGTTGTAAATTATATCCTTTATGGAAATGGCAAGTCAATTCGGAGAATTTCCCACACAAGTATTCAATTAGCTAGGACTTGCACCAATATCAATCCTTTTTCTTCCAAGTCGAAGATTCAATTACTTACCCAACATCAAGGAACTATCGGTATGGGTACCTTGTTAAATCAAAATAAGGAATGTAAATCTTTGCTAATTTTGTCATCATCCAATTGTTCTCAAATTGGTCCATTCAATGGTTCGAAATATAACAATGTAACAAAAAAATCAGATGCCATAATTCCAATTATGGATTTTTTGGGTTCCTTAGGTACTATTGTACCTAAAATAGGGAATTTTTATTCATCTTACCATTTAATAACTCATAATCTGATTTTGTTAAAGAAATTTTTGCTACTTGAGAATTTTCATTTTAAACAGACTTTCCAAGTACTTGAAGTACTTCAATATTGTTTAATAGATGAAAATAGGAGGATTTATAGCCTTGATCCATGCAGTAACATCCTCTTGAATCCATTTCCTTTGAATTGGTGCTTTCTCCATCACAATTATTGTGAAGAGACATCTACAATAATTAGCCTTGGACAATTTTTTTGTGAAAATGTATGTCTATTCAAATATAGACCAGACAAAACAAAATCTGGTCAAATTCTAATTGTTCACATTGATTCCTTAGTTATAAGATCATCTAAGGCCTATTTGGCCATTCTAGGAGCAACTGTTATGGACATTATGGGAAAATCCTTTATGAAGGAGATACATTAGTTACATTTAACTATGAAAAATCGAGATCTGGTGACATAATACAGGGTCTTCCAAAAGTGGAACAAGTCTTAGAAGTGCATTCGGTTGATTCCATATCGATGAACTTGAAAAAGAGAGTTGGGAGTTGCAACAAATGTATACCAAGAATTCTCGGAAGGCCTTGGGGATTCTTGATTGGGGCTGAGCTAACCATAGCTCAAAGTCGTATCTCTTTGGTTAATAGGATTCAAAAGGTTTATCGATCCCAGGGGGTATAGACATATAGAAATTATTGTATATCAAGTAACAACAAAAGTGTTAGTTTCAGAAGATGGAATGTCTAATGTTTTTTCACCTGGAGAATTCATCGAATTATTGCGAACGAAACGTGTAGAACATGCTTTGGATGAAGCGATTTGTTATCAGGCAATCTGATTGGGAATAACAAACACATCTCTGAATACCCAAAGTTTCATATCCGAAGTGAGTTTTCAAGAAACCACTCGGGTTTTAGCAAATGCTACTCTATGAAATTGTATTGATTGGTTGAAAGGCCTAAAAGAGAACGTTGTTCCGGGGGGATTATACCTGTTGGTACCAGATTTAAAAAATTAGTGCACCATTCAAGACAAGACAAAAATATTCATTTCGAAATCAAAAGAAATAATCTATTCTCATTAGAAATGAGAGATATTTTGTTACACCACAAAGAATTATTTTGTTCTTGCCTCCCAAACAATTTACATGAGACATTAGAACAATCATTTACAGGATTTAATGATTCCTAAAAGGAGATTCACTTTTTTCTCCTTTAAGTTATCTATGGTCTATTGATTTGGTAATAAAAAAAAAGTAATTAAAAGAAATTAATGGTTCCGACCGCGTATTATTTGACGGTCAATCCTCGGTATAAGGATCCCTTGGAACAATTATTATGATTTCTTTTTTCAGGGTATCTCATCTCTTTGTAAAAAATAAAAATAAAGAGGGAATTGGGGGAAATGCCAAGAAGATATTGGAACATCAATTTGCCAGAGATGATGGAAGTGGGGGTTCATTTTGGTCATGGTACTAGGAAATGGAATCATAGAATGGCCCCTTATGTCTCTACAAAGTGTAAAGGTATTCATATTACAAATCTTACTAGAACTGCTCATTTTTTATCAGAAACCTGTGATTTAGTTTTTGATGCAGCAAGTAGAGGAAAAAGCTTTTTAATCGTTGGTACCAAAAATAAAGCAGCAAATTCAGTAGCATCGGCTACAATAAAGGCTCGGTGTCATTATGTCAATAAAAAATGGCTCAGTGGTATGTTAACTAATTGGTCTATGTTAACAAAATGGCTCATCCTATTTATTTTTTTTTCTAACTGGTCAATTGCTCATTTACCTTGGAAAGTCATATAGTTACCTCATGGGGAGTTAGTTGGCCCCATGAATGATATAAATACTACTATTGCTTTAGCTTTACCCATGTCAGTGGCATATTTTTATGCGGGTCTTACAAAAAAAGGGTTGGGTTATTTCAGAAAATACATTCAACCAACCCCAATCCTTTTACCAATAAATATCCTAGAAGATTTCACAAAATCTTTATCTATTAGTTTTTGACTTTTCGGGAATATATTGGCTGATGAATTAGTAGTTATTTTTCCTATTTCTTTAGTACCTTTATTAATTCCTATACCCGTCATGTTTCTTGGATTATTTACAAGTGGTATTCAAGCTCTTGTTTTTGAAACCTTTGTCACGCTTTATATAGGCAAATCCATGGAGGGTCATCATTAACTAGTCTTCAAACAAAATAGTCTTTTTTTTTTAGCTTATCTCAATTCATGTATGGTTCAAGAGAATCCACTCAGTTGGGGAACATAATAGATACAAATATGTATGTATAGTATTATATAGTATATGTAACCCATAATCGTGGTAGGTCAAGTTACATTATAGAAGAAAGAAAGGTATATTTGATATTAGATATTCATTATATTATAGGGGATTATTCCTATATATTATTTATCTCTATATAATATCTTTTATATACAATTTATAGTCCCCTCTATTTATATAGAGATGTATTCCAATCTAATTTTCTTTTCTTTCGTCTATGACTATGCATAGATTGAATGAAAAAACAAATGAACTCAGGAATGGAATAGAGTAGAAAATGAAGAATTGATGAAAGAATGGTTCCAAAGAAAGAAGTGCAATAACTAGAGCTGTATGCATCATATGGATTTACAAAAAACCTATCGTGGGTAGAAACTAAAAAAAACAAGATATGGAAATAGTTCTGATAATTCAGTTGATTCAGTAATATTTTTATTGCAATTTGGAATTTTTAGTTACTTTGACCCGATGATTGATCTTAGTGAAAAAATGTAATAATTCATTGGTTGATTGTATTATTAACCATTTCTTCTTTTTTTTGGTGCGAGGAACTTACCATGAATCCATTGATTTTTGCTGCTTCCGTTATTGCTGCTGGATTGACTATAGGCCTTGCTTCTAATGGACCTAGAGTTGGTCAAGGTACTGCTACAGGCCAAGCCATAGAAGGTATTGTGAGGCAACCAGAAGCAAAGGGTAAAATACGTGGTACTTTATTGCTTAGTCTAGCTTTTATGGAAGCTTTAATAATTTATGGACTAGTCATGGCCTTGGCACTTTTATTTACAAATCCTTTTGTTTAATGTAATCCAAGAAAAGAGAAAAAGTATATTTTTCATTAATTTCATTAACTCAGACTTGCATTTGTTTCGTCAAATTATAGCAAGACTTTACTCGTAGAATAGAAAATTATTTCTAGAATTTTTGATTTTTCTTTAGACAATACCCCTACCCTAAGTAGGACTGATTTGAAGATGGGAAATTTGCAAATCTATTCATTTTCTTAATTCTCATCCTTAGTACACTAGAAATTTTCACTTTTAGAGAGCCTTTCAACAAAGAACAAAGGAGATATTCGACAATTGACATGAAACCTAAGACAATAATACTACTTTATTCGAAATTGAAAATTTCACTAAAAAACAAGAAAAAATTTTCATGAAAATGGAAAATAGAAAAATAAAAAAAAGAAAGAAATTGATTCAAAAAAAAGACAAGTGAGATGATAGAAAAAGAATTCTGGTTCTTTTTTAGTCCTATCTATATTATATGAAGCATATGAAAAATGTAACCTATTCTTTTGTTTCTTTTGAACACTGTCCATTCACCGAAAGTTTCAGGTTTAATACTGATATTTTAGCAACAAATCTAATAAATCTAAGTATAGTGCTTGGTGTATTGATTTTTTTGGAAAGCGAGTGTGTGCGAGTTATCTATTTCAAAAATAGTTTGGATCCAACCAACAGTACTTTAATATAATAGATTTCTATTTCTTATTTTTTATTATATTTTTAAATACAATAAAAAATAAGAAAGAAAGGTGGACAATCTTGACGAATTACTTATGAATAAATTCCATTCAGAAATTATATAATATAATATATGTAAGAACCATAGCATTTCGTGATTCACTGGTAAATCAACTTTGATTGTCTATCAACCAATAATGCGAAACCATTAACATGGTTAAAGCCAAACTGTTTGAAGTCCAGGCATAACATGGATATTCTTTCTACCACTATCTAAGTGTTAGTACCGATATGATTTCATTTTAAAATGAATAGTTAGTAATTTATCCGATATAAGACACTCATATTGATAAAACAATTTCAACTATTTACTAGTTACTATAAAAAAAATGTATTAGAAAAAATAGGCACCTTGCCTCTTTTTATCCAATGTCGAATCAATAACCTATGTATAAAAAAACAAAGAATTTTTTGGATTTGCAAAAAGGGCATAAACAAATTTAAATTATATTAAAATAAAATATTTCAATTTCAAATAACAAATAATATTTATTTCAAATATATTAAAATGAAATATCTATTATAGATATGTATTTGTATTTTATATATATTTGTATTTGAAATTTAATAAAGAAAAAATTAATTAAAGAAACAACTTTGCTGAAATTATAGATTTTTGTTTGGTCGGAAGAGTCCTTTTACTAGAATTGAACATTCTGGTCTTGTATCAGTTTCGGTGAAGAAAAGATGGGGCAAGCTCATTACATTAAATGATATGGAAATGTCTATATGTCTATAAAATAAATAATTGAGTGTGAGAGCCAAATGAACCGAAAGATTCATGTTTGGTTCGGGAAGAGATCATGGAAGTCGTAAAATTATATTATATAGTAAGATAATCTACTTTCATTAAATGATTTATTAGATAATCAAAAATAGAGGATCTTGAGTACTATTCAAAATTTGGAAGAATTGCATAAAGGGGCCATTGAGTAGCTAGAAAAAGCCCAAACTCGCTAATGGAAAGTGGAAATGGAAGCAGATGAGTATCAAATTAATGGATACTCTAAGATAGGATGAGAAAAAGTAAATTTGATCAATGCTACTTGTGATAGTTTGGAACGATTAGAAAATTACAAAAAGGAAACTGTTCTTTTTGAACAACAAAGAGCGATTAATCAAGTATGATAATGAGTTTTCCAGCAAGCCTTACATGGAGCTCTAGGAACTCTGAATAGTTGTTTGAATAGTGATTTACATTTCCGTATCATCATTTCTAATATTCATATCCTCGCAGTGATGGAAGAAATAACCAATTAATCTTTCTACTTTTGCTTTAGTTGAAACTTTAGGGTTTTTTTTTGCTTCCAAAAAAGAATAAAGAGACATCTAATGTTAACCCTTTGAGCCAATGAAATTAGTAATTTTATCCGTGAATGTATCGAACAATATAATAGAGAAGTAAAGATTGTGAATACCAGTATCGTACTTCAAGTAGGTGACGGTATTGCTCGTATTCATGGTGTTGATGAAGTCATGGCAGGAAAATTAGTAGAATTTGAAGAGGTTACAATAGGCATTGCTCTAAATTTGGAATCCAATAATGTTGGCATTGTATTAATGGGCAATGGTTTGATGATACAAGAGAGAAGTTCTGTAAAAGCAATAGGAAAAATTGCCTAGATACCTATCAGTGAGGCTTATTTGGGTAGTGTTATAAATTCTCTAGCTAAACCTATTGATGGGAGGGGGGAAATTTCAGCTTTCGAATCTCACTTAATTGAATCTTCTGCCCCAGGTATTATTTCAAGACGCTCCGTATATGAGCCTCTTCAAACGGGACTTATTGCTATTGATTCCATGAACCCTATAGGATGTGGTCAACGAGAATTAATTATTAGGGACAGGCAGACCTGCAAAATGGCAGTAGCCACAGATACTATTCTCAACCAAAATGGGCAAAATGTAATATGTGTTTATGTAGATATTGGTAAAAAAGCATCTTCTATGGCTCAGGTAGTGACTACCTTTCAAGAGCGAGGGGCGACGGAATACACTATTGTGGTCGCCAAAATAGCGGATTCACTTGCTACATTACAATATCTTGCACCTTATATAGGAGCGACTCTAGCTGAATATTTTATGCATCATGAACAACATACTTTAATAATTTATGATGACCTCTCCAAACAAGCACAAGCTTATCGCCAAATTTCTCTTCTATTAAGAAGACTCCCTGGTCATGAAGCTTATCCGGGAGATGTTTTTGTTCGCATTCACACCTTTTGGAAAGAGCTACTAAATCAGGTTCTTGTTTAGGTGAAGGGAGTATGACCACTTTACCAATAGTTGAGACTCAATCTGGGGACATTCCAGCTTATATCCCCACTAATGTAATTTCCATTACAGATTGACAAATATTAATGTGGGTAGTTCTATTTCTAGAGTGGGATCTGCGGCTCAAATTAGAGCTATGAAACAAGTAGCCGGCGAATCAAAATTGGAACTAGCTCAATTCACAGAATTAGAAGCCTTTACACAATTCACTTCTGATCTCGATAAAGCTACTCAGAATCAATTGGTAAGAGATCAACGATTACGTGAGTTACTCAAATAATCTCAATTAGATCCTCTCATGGTAGAAGAACAAATAGCTACTATTTATACTGGGGCAAATGAATATCTTGATCCATTAGAAATTGGGTAGGTAAAAAAATTTCTCGTTCAGTTATGTACTTACTTAAAAAAGAATAAACCTAAATTCCAAGAAATTATATATTCTACCAAGACATTCATTGAAGAAGCTGAAATCCTTTTGAAGGGAACTGTTCAAGACCAGATTGAGTTCTTTCTACTTCAAGAACAAACATAAATTTCTCATTCTTATTCTTAGTCTTAGTACAATACTAATTGTTGAGATATATATATATATATATATATAACAGTTGAAAAAAAGAAATCGCATCCAATAGGATTTGAACCTATACCAAAGGTCTAGAACACCTCTGTCCTATCCATTAGACAATGGATGCTTTTTCATTCCCATTTTCTTCTTTCACAGTCTTCACTTTTTGTTTGGATAAAATCTGATTACACATAAATAAATTAATTTTTATTCCCTAAAAACAAAAAAGGATGCATATTCCATTTTATGATGTATGTATATGTATAAGAAATATGGAGCGGGTAGCGGGAATCAAACTTGCATCATTAGCTTGGAAGGCTAGGAGTTATAGTCGATGTTGGTTGATCATTTTTAACGTCTCTAATTCAAAACCAAACATGAAATTTTGGTTTCATTCAGCTCCTTTATGGAAAATCGATGTATTTCCAAATCTAAGATCTTAAATGAAAAATAGAAATAAAAATGTTTCAATGTATGAAGGAAGTCCTAATAAAATTAGATCCATAATATCTATGTTAGCTTATCTGTCTGAATGCATCCAAGAATACTCACTTTCTAGATGATCCCTCTAGATCTAGAGTAGGGAAATTATACCAAATCTGCCTAGTCTAGTTACTTTGTTCCCTATTTCTACTTGTGGATCCGAGGGAAAATAATTTTGTTTTTCCACCGAGCTGAAACAATATGCCAATGATTCTAGTAAACCAAAACCCTCATTCTCTGGCTAATTAGCTTCAATTTTCCTTTTACAACAAAACAATTGAAGATCTAGTTATGATTGGAAATAAAATTTTGGATCTTTATCCATAGATCTTTTATCCATACTTATATTCATACTTATTCAATTGGAAGAGTTGATCCAATTCAAAATAAAAAAAAAATTATGCTTTGCAACTCCATAATCCATTTTTTTATGGAATTTTGGATACAAATTGTGAGAATGTATATATTTCCTCAAATATGCCATTGAGAGGTAAAGGATTAAACCTTTTAAATTTTCAAAATAAAGTTTTGTAGTTTTTTATTTTGAATAAAAATACTAAAGACCCTTTAACTATTTAAGGGGTTAATAGAATGAATCGCACTTTTACCACTAAACTATACTAGCTACCATATATATATATATGATATATAAATAACCATTTGTCGAAGACAAAACAAAAAAAGTGAGATGCAATCAAAACAAAATTGCATCAGAATCGTGAAAATTCTAGTGTTTACACGTACGCTGACTGGGGATTCGAAAAAAAGTCGGTGATAGCGAAAGCTTATTTAAATAGCAGAAAGAAGAGTTATACTTTTTCTTTGCTAGTAAGTCATTATTGGACTAGTAGCCCCGGCCCGAAGAAGTCATTAAAGCCAGACCATAAAAATGATGAATTCTGCATATATGGTTCTTTTTTTTTTGCTTCTCAACTATTAGATCTTATGAATTTGGTTAAATCGGATCTAAAATTTATTTTAAATTTAAATAAATAAAATAAAGTTTGGCTTTTTTTGGGGGGGGTTCAATTAATTATATTTCTATTCGAAATATGTGTGTTTTGAGATATTGTTAACATTTATATATATTAGAATTTAAAATTTTGAGATATTATATTAATATTATTGAGATATTGTTTAATTATATAAACAACATATAATTAATATGTTTTATGTTTTTGTTTATATAACTAAAATGAAATTTTTTATATAAATTAAATGAAATTAATTGATCTATGAATGATTGATTGAATTAAAAGAAGTACTGGCCCGGCCAGTATTTAACCGAGCTGGGGGAATACACTTTCGTACCTCTTCAAAGAAGTAAGGTATTCTTTCTATGGGGATGGGAATATCTGTTTCAAATCATTATTGAAATTTAATTGCTTGTGGATATTGTATATTTTTTCTATATCATAGAATCCTTGAATCCTTAAAACTAGAGTTTTTATCAACTTTTACTTCACATATCACATAAAAAATTTGCAGTTTTGATTTGAATTGGGAGAGATGGTTAAGTGGACTAAAGTGGCAGATTGCTAATCTGTTGTACAAGTTATTCATACCGAGGGTTTGAATCCCTCTCTCCCCGCTCCTTCTTTCTGATATCTTGAGAGTTTTGAATTCCAAAAAGTCTCGATCCTTGATTATTTTTTTTTCATTTCTCATGCCCAAGATTACGCCTTGGATCATTAGATAAGAATCTGAATACGAAGAGGGAAACAAAGAATATCATCACTATGTAAATGAAGAGTTTGAGAGTAAGCATTACATAATCTCCAAAATAAGATCATTTTTTTTGAAAGGGGAATAGATTAGTTTTTTTTAGTAATAAAATAATAAAAAATATAAGCCGTATTGGATCCTATCCATTTTTCAAATCTTTTTTTTTGAACAAATCAGGAATTTAGAATTTAGGAGAGTATTAAAGATTTTATCTAAAACTTACAGTAGCTTGCCAAACAAAGGCTAAAAGAAAAAAGAGTACAAGTATGACGAGCATAACGTCTACGATTGGGTTGAAAAGGGCATAAGCCTCGGGTAATTTGGCAAAGAAAAAACTACTCGAATAAAAGATAGAATTAAGATAGATACAAATTAAACTAAAGATATTAAGCATAACAAACATTTTGTTCTTGCAGATGATATAATTTGATATTTGATTTATTTTTGAAATTTTGAGAAGTGAAATAAAAAAAAGTAGATCAAATAATTCCTTTTTCCTTCCAACTCTTCCAAATTAAAAATCTTTCTCCCATTCCAAAACAAAATGAGAATAAAGAATAATAAGTAATTATACTTTCCTACAATATATTAATTGAATTAGATGTAATGATCAATGAATCTTTTTATTCTATATCATATGTATAGTAACGATGTCTATCCTATGTATTTGGTTTGGAATTGACTATTAACTAATATAATTACATTATTAGTGTTTAGTAGTGCTGAACAGAAATCAAAATGGGGCATGGCCAAGTGGTAAGGCAATGGGTTTTGGTCTCATTACTCGGAGGTTCGAATCCTTCCACCATAGATCAGATTGTTCCTGACTTCTAAGAAAAATTCTTAGAATGATATATTTTTTTTCTTCTATTTGGTTTCTCACAAACATAATCAAGTCTTAAATGATTGATATGCTCATATTACTCATATTTATATTGAAATTTATTGAAATTGAAGATAACTATTTAAGTTTAAGTTAATTACTTACAGAAGCCCCTATATTTAGTATTTAGGAAATGTAAATTATCACATGATGCATTCTAAGTCGAAATACAAAAGAAAGATCTCCTATGTCCTTTCCAAACCAAAATCCTCCCAAAATAAATAAATGGGGTATACTAATTTCATTTTAAATATATTTTGTGTGGAGATTAAAGAGTAAAGAGTTTTTGGTACTAATTTTCTCACCGGTCTTAAGCTTGAAGTTTATAAAGCTGGGATAGAAAAAATAAAAAAATGGGAAATTGTATTTGGACTTATTCAAGTGAATAATTGTAAATCAATGTAGTGTAGTAGGACATTTATAACCATTTACTTTATGGAAATGGATTATGGAATTGGTGATGGAGTTGATGAGAAAATTTGGGAAACCAAAGTAAATGCATAAAATAAATGAACAAGGTCTGTGATATGATATTATATATTGTTATTATATTTATTCTTCGATTTTAGTATTTAGTAACAATGGCCAAGAGCCCTTTTTCTCTGTTAAGTAAAAAGTATTTGCTATTCCTTAAACATTTATGAGTACCTTGGTAACAATGGTCGTTGTATATGAGGGATACAAAAGAAAAGATAATAGTCCTATATATATTACTATTTTCTTTTTCATAGGAAAGCAAGAATAAGGAACTTAATCTGATCTTATGTGAAACCTTTTCTATTCCATACCTATGGAAAAACTAGATTCTCAATCTACGTTCCTAATTAAAATTTTCAATTAAACTATTGATAATTCAATTGGATATGGTCAAATTTGTGTCTCTTTAGTGAATGAGATATTTGATCTACTTGCTAATTTAATTTGTTTTCTCAACATTCAATTCATATTGACAATAATGTACTGAACAAATATAATTCAATCATGGATAAATGGATCTATTTATATCCACCCTATATTGAAATTGAGTTGATTGGTTTTTTCCTTCACTTCAATCAAATGGTGGGTTGTTAGATTTATTCTATAGTTATGGAAGACAAGGCATATTTTAGTAACATTAATGAAAATAAAAAATCAAAATTGAGAAAATCAAAATAAATATCAATTTTTACATCTCTATTAATAGTTTGTTTGTTGTTTTTAAAGCGGATACACCATTTTAGTTTTGGTGTTCGTTCATAAGTTCATAATTGGTTATTAAAAAATCCTTTTTTTTTAGTTCAATGTTTTGTTTTTGTCGGGATTGCGCATTGCAATTCAATTGGTCTTTTTTTTATATTTTGATTATATCTATATAGCATATTTATCCGAGTTGCTAACTCAATGGTAGAGTACTCAACTTTTAAGTGTGACTATGATCTTTCACACATTTAGATGAAGCACCAAATTCGTCTAGACTATTGGTAGAGTCTATAAGACCATGACTAATCCTAAAAGGTAATGAATGGGGAAAACAGCATGTCATAATAAAAAAAACGAAATTTGAAATTTAAATTTTAAAAAAATCAAAATGGAATTTTGGGTTTATTCTTTAGGTCTAGTGGATAAGTGGATAGAGTCTTATGGTCCCAATTCAAGTAAAACAAAAAGCAACGAGCTTATATTCTTAATTTGAATAATTAATTATCTGATCTTAGATGTTAAAAATTAATTAATACCTGATGGGGGAAAGGATTCTCCTGTAAATGATTTTTTTTTTTTTTGAATCTTAGCTATTCTTTATTCTAATTGTAGTAGAATTATGTTTTGGATACAAATGTGTAGAAGAAATCATATACTGATAAAGAGACTTTATTCCAAAGTCAAAAGAGCGATTAGGTTGCAAAAATAAAATATTTTTACACTCTTGTAATTTTAACAAACATAAAAACATAAACCGATTGGATAGAAAAGTAGAGAAAAAGATCTGTTGATTGGACTCTCCCTGTCTCCGGGTATATATTTTCTTACTATTACTATATACATAATATATATTCTGTTCTGACTGTATTGCACTATGTATAATTTGATAACCCAAGAAATGCCCTTCATTTCCTGTTCAAGTAGAAATGAAAATGGAAGAATTACAAGGCTATTTAGAAAAAGATGGATCTAGGGAAAAGCACTTCCTATATTCGCTTCTCTTTCAGGAGTATATTTATACACTTGCTTATGATCAAGGTTTAAATGGTTCAATTTTTGTAGAAATTTTGGATTATGACAATAAATCTAGTTCAGTACTTGTGAAACAAGTAATTATTTGAATGTATCAACAAAATTATTTGATTTATTCAGTTTATGATTCGAGCCAAAATCAAAGTGTTGGGCACAACATTTTTTTTTATTCCCAAATGATATTAGAAGGTTTTGTAGTCATTATGGAAATTCCATTCTTGCTGCGATTAGGGTCTTCCCTTGAACAAAAAGAAATATCTAAATCTCAAAATTTCCAATCTATTCATTCAATATTTCCTTTTTTAGAGGACAAATTTTCACATTTTAATTTTGAGTCAGATATGTTAATACCCCATCCCACCCATATGGAAATATTGGTTCAAATCCTTCAATGCTGGACCCAAGATGTTTCTTCTTTGCATTTATTGAGATTCTTTCTTCATGAATATTATAATTGGAATAGTTTCATTACTTCGAAAAAAATCTATTTACATCATTTCAATTTCAAATTCAAAAGAAAATCAAAGATTTTGTCAATTCCTATATAATTCTTATGACTCTGAATGTGAATTTATATTATTTTTTTTTGTAAACAATCCTCTTATTTACTATCAACATCTTATGGGGCTTTTCTTGAGCGAACACATTTCTATGGAAAAATAGAAAAGTTTTTTATAGTAGAATGTTCTAATTATTTTCATTTTCAAAAGACCTTGTGGTTCTTTAAGGATCCTTTCATGCATTATGCTCAATATCAAAAAAAAGAAATTTTGGCTTCAAAGGGAACTCATCTTATGATGAAGAAATGGAGATCTTACTTTGTCAATTTTTGGCAATATTATTTTCAATTTTGGTCTCAACCGCATAGGATTCATATAAACCAATTATTAAATTATTCTTTCTGTTTTCTGGGTTATCTTTTAAGTGTACTAATAAGTCTTTTGGTGGTAAGGAATCAAATGCTAGAAAATGCATTTTTAATAGATACTCTTACTAAGAAATTCATACTATGGTTTCAGTTATTCCTCTTATTCAATCATTGTCTAAAGCAAATTTTGTACTGTATCTGGGCATCCTATTAGTAAGCCAATCTGGTCCAATTTATCATATTTGGATATTATTCATCGATTTAGTTGGATATGTAGAAATCTTTCTCATTACCACAGTGGATCCTCAAAAAAGCAGAGTTTGTATCGAATAAAGTATATACTTCGGCTTTCGTGTGCTAGAACTTTGGCTCATAAACATAAAAGTACAACACATGCTTTTTTGCAAAGATTAGGTTCGGGATTATTGAAGAATTCTTTACGGAAGAAGAACAAATTCTTTCTTTAATCTTACCAAAAGCCCCTTTTCAATTACATACAGGACGGATTTGGTATTTGGATATTATCTGTAGCAATGACTTGTGGGATTTTTCATGATTGATCATGAGACCTTAACCTTATGTAATATAATGCAAATTCCATTTATGAAAATAAAATGGAAATTTGATAATTGATCAAGAAAAATTTATGAATTTGCATCCTGAAATGCTCATGGAATAGTCTAGTGATTGAATTAACTGACTATTCCAAAATTTTTTTTCAGGGTCTTAGTTGTATATATATACATAGGGAAAGGCGTGTGCTATGAAAATGCAAGCATGATTTGGGGAGAGGTTTTTTTTGTCTATTACAATAAGAAGGAAAAATTATCTACTCCATCTGACTAGTTCCGGCTTCAACTCTCGGGCAACCCATACGGAAAGGAAAATGGTTTTTTTTTTCTATTAGAATTCAAAATTTTGAATTATTTTAATTATTTTAATTATTTTATTTAGAAATTATTCTGGTCAATTTAGTCAGATAAATAGAAATCTACGGTACGGAGATTGGTTGATATTAACATATAGCACATGTTATACTCTTAAATAACAAGCCTTCGTATTATCTATATCTAGATTTTAGATAACTAGAGTTAATACATGTGCTTGGGAGTCCTTGAAAATAGAATAAACCAAGATCTTATCATGACTGCAATTTTAGAGAGACGCGAAAGTACAAGCCTATGGGGTCGTTTCTGCAACTGGATAACCAGCACTGAAAACCGTCTTTACATTGGGTGGTTTGGTGTTTTGATGATCCCTACCTTATTGACCGCAACTTCTGTATTTATTATCGCCTTCATCGCTGCTCCTCCAGTAGATATTGATGGTATTCGTGAACCTGTCTCTGGGTCTCTACTTTATGGAAACAATATTATCTCTGGTGCCATTATTCCTACTTCTACAGCTATCGGTTTGCATTTTTATCCGATATGGGAAGTGCCATTGTTCTACACTTCTTACCTGGTGTAGCTTGTTATATGGGTCGTGAGTGGGAACTTAGTTTCCGTCTGGGTATGTGTCCTTGGATTGCTGTTGTATATTCAGCTCTTGTTGCAACTGCTACTGCTATTTTCTTGATATACCCTATTGGGCTAGGAAGTTTTTCTGATGCTATGCCTTTAGGAATTTCTGGTGCTTTCAATTTTATGATTGTATTCCAGGTAGAACACAATATCCTTATGCATCCATTTCACATGTTAGGTGTAGCGGGTGTATTCGGTGGCTCCCTATTTAGTGCTATGCATTTTTCTTTGGTAACCTCTAGTTTGATCAGGGAAACCACTGAAAATGAATCTGCTAATGAAGGTTACAGATTTGGTCAAGAGGAAGAAACTTATAATATCGTAGCTGCCCATGGTTATTTTGGCTGATTGATCTTCCAATATGCTAGTTTCAACAATTCTCATTCCTTACATTTCTTCTTGGCTGCTTGGCCTGTAGTAGGTATTTGGTTTACTACTTTGGGCATTAGTACTATGGCTTTCAATTTAAATGGTTTCAATTTCAACCAATCTGTAGTTCATAGTCAAGGTCGTGTCATTAACACTTGGGCTGATATTATAAATCATGCTAATCTTGGTATGGAAGTAATGCATGAACGTAATGCTCACAACTTCCCTCTAGACCTAGCCGCTATTGAAGCCCCACCTACAAATGCATAAGACTTTTGTCTTAATGTATATGGATCATTGAAGGAGCAATATCCAATATCTTGTTCCAGAGCAAGAGATTTGGTATTGCTCCCCCTCTTGAAGTCGAGTTCTTTATCTTTATCATAAGGCTATCTCCTACTAATGAATGATAACTACTTTTGCCACTTTACTAAAATAGAAAATAAAAATGAAAAAAATTAACGATGAGATTTATTATCGTTTCTCACATGTCTCACGAAAGTCAGAGTAGGGGCGAATTCTCCCAATTTGTGACCTACCATCTGATCTGTTATATAAATAGGTAAATGTTCTTTTCCATTATGAATGGAGATTGTATGTCCAATCATTGTGGGTATAATGGTAGATGCCCGAGACCAAGTTACTATTATTTGTTTCTCCTCCCTCATGTTGAGTTTTTCCATTTTTCCCGATAAATGATTAGCTACAAAAGGATTTTTTTTTAGTAAATGTGTCACAACGAATTACTCCTTTATTTTTACATTTTAAACTATGTTCAATATCTCAATCTAATAAGGTAAGAATAAATACAATAATGATGAATGGAAAAAAGGGAAAATCCTTTAGCCAAATAAGGGGCCGATGTAGCCAAGTGGATCAAGGGAGTGGATTGTGAATCCACCATGCGCGGGTTCAATTCCCATCGTTGGCCCATCACATTATTGCAAATTCCAAAAATTCAATTTTAAATATTCCTATTTACAGCGACGAAGAATAAAACTATCACTATATTTTTTCCTTTTCCTACTTCTTCTTCCAAGTGCAGGATAACCCCAAGGGGTTGTGGGTTTTTTTCCACCAATAGGGGCTCTTCCTTCACCGCCCCCATGGGGGTGGTCTATAGGGTTCATAACTACTCTTACTACAGGGCGCTTACCTAGCCAACACTTAGATCCGGCTCTACCCAAACTTTTTTGGTTCACCCCAACATTACCCACTTGTCCAACTGTTTCTAAGCAATTTTTGGATATCAAACGGACCTCACCAAATGGTAATCTTAATGTGGCCGATTTACTCTCTTTTGCAATCAGTTTCACTACAGCACCTGCTGCTCTAGCTAATTGTCCACCCTTTCCAAATGGGATTTCTATGTTATGTATGGCTGTGCCTAAGGGCATATCGATTGAAGTAGATTCTTCTTTTTTGTCAATAAAAACCCCTTCCCAAATTGTACAAGCTTCTTCCAAAGCATACGGCTTTCTAGATGTATATGACGATATCTAGACAGAAGGATCTTATATGAATCGTATGATGAAATACCACATGAGTTGATATATAGGAATCCAAATCTACTGAATCACTCATGTTATGATCTTCTACATCCTAGGTCTCCTAGTTTCATCATCTGGCTTATGTTCTTCATGTAGCATTCAGGCCAAATGACTCTTTGAAATTACATTGCTACTTCCACATATTGCGGGTAACATAGGAGACATCTCTATTTTTTTCCCCCGGGATCTTTCTAATTACCACTGCTTAGCTTTTTATTCACCTTTGACCATCAAATTAAATGGGAATAACCCATCCTCCTCTCTTTGAAAGAAGGGTGTTCCCCATTCTGTGCGTGCTTTAAACAATTTTGTCTTCTCCATATTACCATATCTCTAGAGTTAATAATTTTCTATGAGGAACTACTGAACTCAATCACTTGCTGTCATTACTCAATAGTTATCTATTGATGTCTATCCCATAGAGGTACTAAAATTGGATCAGTGATCGATTTCTAGGTTTTGTCATAAACCTAATTGCTTACTTCCAATTACGTAATCAATAGTTCAAACTGCACTCAAAGGTAGGGCATTTCCCATTGATATAGGAACTTCTATACCAAAAACAATGGTATCTCCAATTATAGCCCCTCTAGGATGTAAAATATATCTCTTCTCACCATCCCCATAATGTATGAGACAAATGTATGCTTTTTTATTAGGGTCGTATTCTATGGTTATGATTCTACCGGATATGTCTTTTTCATTCCGTCAAAAATCGATTTTATGATATAGACGCTTATGACCTCCCCCTCTATGCCCTGGGGTAATGATTCCTCTAGCATTGTGACCTTTACCACAATGATGTTGTCCATAGATCAAATTATTTCATAGATTGGATTTCACTTGACTGTCTATGGTTCCATTGCGTCTTTTTCATTCCGTCAAAAATTGATTTTATGATATAGACGCTTATGACCTCCCCCTCTATGCCCTGCGGTAATGATTCCTCTAGCATTGTGACCTTTACCACAATGATGCTGTCCATAGATCAAATTATTTCATAGATTGGATTTCACTTGACTGTCTATGGTTCCATTGCGTGTGCTCGGGGTAGAATTTTTGTATAAATGTATCGCCGTGTTATCAAGTATTTTCTTTTAAGTTCTTTTCTCTATAAGAGGTGGAATAGAATAATCTGGTCTGATTTGACATTAGAAGTATTTTTTTGATTGTTCCCCAATAATTGAATACTTTTTTCTGTAAATATTGCATATTTGATTATATCCATAAATCCATTTTCTTCCCTATGAGTTCCAGTATCAATAAGAATTCTAGTTCTTACTATTCATATGTTATGGTATGAATATACCAATTCATTATGTATGGATGATGAGATTCCATTGATACAGAGCTAATTCCAATAGACTTATTGAATGTTCCCATTGGCGTGCATCCAGCAGGAATTGAACCTACGAATTTGCCAATTATGAGTTGGGCACTTTAACCATTCAGCCATGGATGCTTAACAGGGATCATCGAACATCATGAATAACCAAATTCCAATTGAAATGAAATCTTTAGGAGGAATCAATGAAGCAACATCAATTCAAATCCTAGATCTTTGAATTGAGAGAGATATGGAGAGAGATCAATAATTCTCACTATTTCGTAGAGTCATGGATCAAATTCGATTCAATGGGATCTTTCACTCAAATTTTTTTCCACCAAGAACATTTTATGAAACTCTTTGACCCCCGAATTGGGAGTATCCAACTTTCACATGATTTACAAAGTTCAACAAGAAATTGATATTTCATGATCAAAGGTGTAGTACTGCTTGTAGTAGCAGTCCTTATATCTCGTATTAACAATTGAAAGATGGTCGAAAGAAAAAGTCTCTATTTTATGGGGCTTCTTCCCATACCTATGAATTCCATTATACTCGAAAATGAGACATTGGAAGAATCTTTTTGGTCTTCCAATATCAATAGGTTGATTGTTTCTCTCCTGTATCTTCCAAAAAGGAAAAAGATTTTTGAGAGTTGTTTCATGGATTCACAAGAGTGTACTTGGTTTCTCCCAATAAATAAAAAGTGTATTGTGCCTGAATCTAACCGGGGTTCATGGTGGTGGAGGAACCAAATCAAAAAAGGAGGGATATCTTCTTTTTATAAAGGAAATCGACTTCAATTCTTGAATGATCCACATCACTTCTGGTTCTATTGTAACGAAAGATTCCTTTTTTATGTGGAAAAGACCCGTATCCATAATTATGATCTTACATATGGAAAATTCCTTAATATCTTCTTCATTCACAAAAAAATAGTTTCTTTGTGCGTCAGTAAGAAAAAACATATTTTTTTGGAGAGAGAGACTGCTTCACCAATCGAGTCATAGGTATCTGACATATTCATACCTAACGATCTTCTACAAAGTGGTGATGAAATGCATAAATTGTACAAATCATTCCATTTTCCAATTTAATCTGATCCATTCGTTGGTAGAGCTATTTATTGGATTGTAGACATTTCTGCAACACCTCTAACAGAGGAACAAATAGCCAATTTTGAAAGAACTTATTGTCAGCCTCTTTCAGATATGAATCTATCTGATTCATAAGGGGAGAACTTGCATCAATATCTTAGTTTCAATTCAAACATGGTTTTGATTCACACTCCATGTTCTGAGAAATATTTACCATCCGGAAAGAAGAAAAAGCAGAGTCTTTGTCTAAAGAAATGAGTTGAGAAAGGGTAGATGTATAAAACCTTTCAACGAGATAGTGCTTTTTCAAATCTCTCAAAATGAAATCTGTTCCAAAAATATATGCCATGGCTCCTTACTTTGACAGGGTGCAAATATCTAAATTTCACTCTTTTAAATACTTTTTCTTTAGATACTTTTTAAGATCCATTGCTGATACTAAGTATAAGTAGCAGTCAAAAATTTGCATCCATTTTTCATGATATTATGCATGGATCAGATATATCATGGCCTATTCCTTAGAAAAAATTGTGGGCGATTCTTCCACAATGGACTCTGATAAGTGAGATTTCATGTAAGTATTTACAGAATCTTCTTCTTCTATCCAAAGAAATGATTCATCGAAATAATGAGTCACCCATTCTATTGATATGGACACATCTGAGATCAACAAATGCTCAGGAGTTCCTCTATTCAATCCTTTTCCTTCTTCTTGCTGCTCAATATCTCGTTTGTATACATCTTCTCTTTATTTTTTGAGCCTCTAGTGAGTTACAAACAGAGTTAGAAAAGATCAAATCTTTGATGATTCAATCATACATGATTGAGCTGCCAAAACTTCTGTATAGGTATCCTACTTCTGAACTGAATTCTTTTTGGTTAAAGAATCTCTTTCTACTTGCTCTGGAACAATTAAGAGATTCTTGGGAAGAAATACGAGGTTCTACTTCTGGTGGCAACATGCTATTGGGTGGCAGTCCCGCTTATGGGATCAAATCAATACATTCTAAGAAGAAATATTTGAATACCAATCTCATTGATCTCATAAGTATCATACCAAATCCCATCAACTGAATCACTTTTTCGAGAAATATGTGACATTTAAATTGTACAAGTAAAGAGATCTATTCATTGATAAGAAAAATAAAAAAAATGTGAACAGTGATTGGATTGATGATAAAATAGAATCCTGGGTCGCAAATAGTGATTCAATTGATGATGAAGAAAGAGAATTCTTGATTCAGTTCTCCACCTTAATGACAGAAAAAGGGATTGATCAAATTCTATTGAGTCTGACTCATAGTGATCATTTAGCAAAGAAAAACTCTGGTTATCAAATGATTGAACAACGGGGATCAATTTACTTACGATACTTAGTTGACATTCATAAAAAGTATCTAATGAATTATGAGTTCAATAGATCCTGTTTAGTAGAAAGACAGATATTCCTTGCTCATTATCAGATAATCACTTATTCACAAACCTTGTGTGGGGCTAATAGTTTTCATTTCCCATCTCATGGAAAACCCTTCTAGGGGTATTTTAGTGATAAGTTCTATAGGAACTAGATGGTCCTATTTGGTCAAATACCTATCAACAAACTCCTATGTTCATTTCATTACGATATTTCAGAACAAGTTCCTAGATGACAAGCCTAAAGGTTATCTTATTGATGATATCGATATTGATGATAACCTTGATACGGAGCTGCTAATTATGATGAATGTGCTAACTATGTATATGATGGTGAAAATAGACCAATTTGCTATCACCCTTCAATTTGAATTAGCAAAAGCAATGTCTCCTAGCATAATTTGGATTCCAAACATTCATGATCTGTATGTGAATGAGTCAAATTACTTATCCCTTAGTCTATTAGAGAACTATCTCTCCAAGGATTGTGAAAGATGTTCCACTAGAAATATTCTTGTTATTGCTTCATCTCATATTCCCAAAAAAGTGGATTATAATAGCTCCGAATAAATTAAATACATGCATTAAGATACGAAGGCTTCTTATTCCACAACAATGAAAGCACTTTTTCATTCTTTCATATACTAGGGGATTTCATTTAGAAAAGAAAATGTTCCATACTAACGGATTCGAGTCCATAACCATGGGTTACAATGCATGAGATCTTGTAGCACTTATCAATGAGGCCCTATCAATTAGTATTACGCAGAGGAAATCAATTGTAGAAACTAATACAATTAGATCAGCTCTTCATAGACAAACTTGGGATTTGCGATCCCAGGTAAGATCGGTTCAGGATCATGGGATCCTTTCCTATCAGATAGGAAGGGCTGTTGCACAAAACATACTTCTAAGTAATTGCCCCATAGATCCTTTATCTTTCTATATGAAGAAGAAATCACGTAAGGAAGGGGATTCTTATTTGCACGAATGGTACTTCGAACTTGGAATGAGCATGAAGAAATTAACGATACTTCTTTATCTTTTGAGCTATTCTGCCGAATTCGTCGGTCAAGATCTTTGGTCCTCACCTGGACCCAATGAAAAAAATTGAATCACTTCTTATGGATTCATTGAGAATGATTCTAATCTAGTTCATGCCATACTAGAAGTAGAAGGCGCTCTGGTGGGATCCTCGCAGACAGAAAAAGATTGCAGTCAGTTTGATAATAATTGAGTGACATTACTCAAACCAAGGAATCGGTTAGATATGATGAAAAATGGATCTTGTTCTATCGTTGATCAAAGATTTCTATATGAAAATTATGAATCAAAGTTTGAAGAAGGGGAAAGAGAAGGAGCCCTCAACCTACAACAAATAGAGGAGGATTTATTCAATCACATAGTTTGGGCTCCTAGAATATGGTGCTCGTGTGGTAATCTATTTGATTGTATCAAAAGGCCCACTGAATTGGGATTTCCCTATTGGGCCGGGTCATTTCACGGCAAGCAAATCATTTATCATAAAGAGGATGAGCTTCAAGAGAATGATTTAGAGTTCTTGCAAAGTGGAACCATGTAGTACCTGACACAAGATAGATCTTCCAAAGAACAAGGCTTTTCTCGAGTAAGCCAATTCATTTGGGACCTTGATCCATTCTTTTTCCTATTCAAAGATCAGCCCTTTGTCTTTGTGTTTTCATGCCAAGAATTCTTTGCAGATGAAGAGATGTCAAAGGGGCTTATTACTTCCCAAACAAATCCTCCTACGTCTATATATAAACACTGGTTCATCAGGAATACGCAAGAAAAACACTTCGAATTGTTGATTCATCACCAGAGATGGCTTAGAACCAATAGTTCATTATCTAATGGATCTTTCTGCTCTAATACTCTATCTGAGAGTTATCAGTATTTATCAAATCTATTTCTATCTAACAAAACACTATTGGATCAAATGACAAAGACATTGTTGAGAAAAAGATGGCTTTTCCCGGATGAAATGAAACATTTGATTCATATAATAGGAGAAAGATTTCCCATTCCTTAGCCATAAAGATATGTGGCTATGAAAAGGGGATTAAGTGGAATAGAATTAGCCGGGTGGTAGAGTCATGGAAACACTTGTTTATTCCATATTTTGGACCTTAGCTCCATGGAACAATATGCTACTTACTGCTGAAACATGGAAGAATTGAAATCTTAGATCAAAACACTATGTATGAATGATATGAACTGCCTAAACAAGAATTCTTGAATGGCAAACAACCATAGCCTCTTACTCACTACATCAAACAATTTCCATTAATGAAACCATGTAAATCCATCGGAAAATAAAGAATACACATGTCCGATGAAATGGTTGTTGCTATCTACTCTAATAGCTAATCCTTGGTTAAACTGAATAACTAAAGAAAATAGATAAACCTTTCTTTTCATCTCAGGTCGATGGATCTTCTCAATTGGAATATCCCCATATGAATAATACACATTCCAGTTGACCGAG
>RXID01015085.1:62500-108378 GCA_005019695.1 Trichopus zeylanicus subsp. travancoricus
CATAATGTTCTTGTAAATTATGGCCAATACCTGGTATATAAGCAGTGATTTCAAATCCAGAGGTTTATCATACTCTGGAAACTTTACGTAAGGCAGAGTATGGTTTTTTGTGGGTGATAGTGGAAAAGTTGACAGATAAGTCACTCTTACTATCACTCTACAGAACCTTACATGAGATTTTTGCCTCATATGGCTCCTCATTCAATTCTTTCGAAGTAATTGGATCCTTTTCCTCATTTGTGAGAATCTCCTCCCTTCTCCCATTTCGTCCTAAATAGTAACTAATACCAATTCAGTCAGGTTTTCATGTTCCAGTTAAACACTTTCCATTTATAATCAAAGGAGAAGATTATTCTTTTTACCAAACATAACATATGCGGATCAAATCACGATCTTATAACTTATAATAAGATAATAAGAACAAGAGATCTTTCTCAATCAATCCCCCAGCCCCTCATTCTTCGAGAAACAGAAAGATCTTTTTCGAGTTTGAATTTGTTCATTTGGAATATGGGCTCTTCTATCTTCTACTTAATTTATTTATATTTACTTCTATTTCTTGTTTTATTCTTTATTTCATTTTGATTTTCTTTCCCTCTATTTTTATTCCCTTCCATCATTCCTTATGTTCCATAGGTTTGTTAATCCTATAGAATTTGACCATTTTCTCATCGAGTGAAGGGTACAAAATAAATCAGATTGATTTTTCGATCAAAAGTACTATGTGAAACCTTTGGCTTTTTTCCGCTTCCTCTATCCCTATTCCATAGGTACAGCGTTTGAATCAATAGAGAACCATTTCTTCTGTATGAATTGATATTATTACATTCCAATTCCTTCTCGATACCTCCCAAGGAAAATCCTGAATTGCATCCAAAATTGACTGGTTGGTGTGAGCTTATCCATGCAGTTATGCACTCTTCAAATAGGAATCCATTTTCTGAAAGATTCTGGCTTTTGTGCTTTGGTGAGTCATCCGAGATCCTTTCGATGACCTATGTTGTGTTGAAGGGATATCTATATGATCTGATCGATTGCGTAAGACCTGTGGTAACAATGGAATCGGGGGAAGTATACAGAAAAGATAGTTCATTTCTATTATATTAGTATTAGTTAGTGATCCCTGCTCAGTGAGTCCTTTCTTCTGTGATGAATTGTTGGTACCAATCCAACATTTTATTTTGTCTTTGTGGACCAAGGAGAAAGGGGGCTCGGCGGGAAGAGGGTTGTACCTTGAGAGAAGCAAGGGGGTCAACCTGCTTCAAATATACAACATGGATTCTGGCAATGGAGTTGGACCCTCATGTTGATCCAAATGAATCAGTCTTTCAACAAAGGTCAATCTTTGCCTGCTAGGCAAGAGAGGATAGCAAGTTACAAATTTTGTCTCAGTAGGATATGTATTATTATGAAATTCATAAATGAAAATGAAGTTAAGTAGTTAATGGTGAGGTTACCATTATCCTTTTTGTCATGACAAATCTTGTATGTGTTCCTAAGAAAAGGAATTTGTCTAGTTCATTTTTTGAGGTCTCAAAAAAAAAAAGGAAAAAGGGTGTGGAAACACATAGGAACTCTTGAATGGAAATTGAAAAGAAATGTAGCTCCAGTTCCTTCAAAAATGGTAAGATCTTTAGCGCAAGAAGAAGGGGTGATCCATATCATCTTGACTTGGTTCTGCCTCTCCTCTTTTTTAACAATACTGAGTTAGGTTCTTTTCCTACTAGTATCAAATAGAACATGATGGACAAAATCTTCTTCATGTAAAACAAAACCTACTCGATTTAGATCAGAAAAATCATACGGATTTTATGAAACCATGTGCTATGGTTCGAATCCGCAGTCAATCCTATTTCCAATAGAAAAAGTTGACAATGGAATCCTATTTTCCCATTATTTTACTCTATCCATATCCATAATAGTAATAATGTGAAAAGAAGGCCCAGCTCCAAGTTGTTCAGGAATAGTGGCATTGAGTTTCTCGACCCTTTGCCTTAGGATTAGTTAGTTCTATTTCTTGATGGGGCCAGGAAGGGATATAACTCAGTGGTATAGTGTCACCTTGACATGGCGAAAGTCATCAATTCAAGCCTGATTATCCCTAAACCCAATGGGAGTTTTTTTATTTTGATTTCCCTCCCACCGTGATCAAACGAGAATGGATAAGAGGCTCGTGGGATTGATGTGATAGAGTAGGGATGGCTATATTGCTGGGAGCGAACTCCAGGCTAATATGAAGCACATGGGTACAAGTTATGCCTTGAAATAAAAGACAATTCTGAATCTGCCTTATCCACAAACAAGGAAGCTATAAGTAATGCAATTATGAATCTCATGGAGAGTTCGATCCTAGCTCAGGATGAACGCTGATGACATGCTTAACACATGCAAGTCGGATGGGAAGTGGTGGACAGGTGAGTAATGCGTAAGAACCTACCCTTGGGAGGGGAACAACAACTAGAAATGGTTGCTAATACCCCATAGGCTGAGGAACAAAAGGAGGAATCCACTCAAGGAGGGGCTCATGTCTGATTAGCTAGTTGGTGAGGCAATAGCTTACCAAGGTGATGATTAGCCACACTGGGATTAAGACATGGCCTAGACTCTTTCGGGAGACAGCAGTGGGGAATTTTCCACAATGGGTGAAAGCCTAATGGAGCAATTCTGCATGGAGGTAGAAGGCCCATGGGTCATGAACTTCTTTTCTCAAAGAAGAAGCAATGATGGTATTTGAGGAATAAGCATCGGGTAACTCTATGCTAGCAGCTATGGTAAGACATAGGGGTGCCCTCAGGAACGCGGACACAGGTGGTGCATGGTTGTCATCAGCTCATGCTGTAAGGTGTTAGGTTAAGTCCTACAACAAGCACAACCCTCATGTTTAGTTGCCACCATTGAGTTTGGAACCCTGAACATACTACCAGTGATAAGCCAGAGGAAGGTGAGGATGATGTCAAGCCATCATGCCCCTTATGCCCTAGGCGACACACATGCTACAATGGGTAGGACAAAGGGTCGTGACCCTGGGAGGGTGAGCTAACTCCAAAAACCCATCCTTAGTTCAGATTGCAGACTACAACTCGCTTGTATGAAGCAGGAATCACTAGTAATCGCCTATCAGCCATAAGAAGAATGCTTGGTATAAGAAGAATGCTTGGTATAAATAACTCACTTCTTGGTCTTCGACCCCCCTCAGTCATTACAAGCACCCCCCGATCAGTGCAATGGGATGTGTCTATTTATCTATCTCTTGACTCAAAATCGGAGCAGGTTTGAAAAACGATCTTAGAGTGTCTAGGGTTGGACTAGGAGGGTCTCTTAATACCTTCCTTTTTCTTTCCATCGGAGTTATATCACAAAGACTTGCCATGGTAAGGGAGAAGATAAGCACACTTGAATAGCGTAGTACAATGGAGAGCTGTATGTTGCATTCGGGAAGGATGAATCACTTCCAAAAAAGAATTATTGATTCTCTCCCAATTGGTTAGATCATAGGTGCGATGATTTACTTCACGGGCGAGGTCTCTGGTTCAAGTCTAAGATGGCCCAGCTGCGCCAGGGAAAAGGATAGAAGAGGCATCTGACTCTTTCATGCATACTCCACTTGGCTCGAGGGGATACAGCTCAGTTGATAGAGTTCTGCTCTTGCAATTGGGTCATTACGATTATGGGTTGGATGTCTAATTGTCCAGGCGATAATGATAGCATCTTGTACCTGAACCGGTGGTTCACTTTTTCTAAGTAATGGGGAAGAGGACCGAAACATGCCACTAAAAGACTCTACTAAGACAAAAAGATGGGCTATCAAGAACATAGAGGAGGTAGGATGGGTAGTTGGTCAGATCTAGTATGGATCATACATGGATGAGAGTTGGAGTCGGTGGCTCTCTTAGGGTTCCCTCATCTGGGATCCCTGGGGAAGAGGATCAAGTTAGCCCTTGCGAATAGCTTGATGCACTATCTCCCTTCAACCCTTTGAGCAAAATGTGGCAAAAGGAAGGAAAATCCATGGACCGACCCCATCGTCTCCACCCCGTTGGAACTATGAGATCACTCCAAGAATGCCTTCAGCCTCCAGGGGTCACAGACCGACCATAGACCCTATTCAATAAGTGGAAAGCATTAGCTGTCCGCTCTCTAGTTGGGCAGTAAGGGTCGGAGAAGGGCAATCACTCATTCTGAAAACCAGCATTCTTAAGACCAAAAAGTCGGGTGGAAAAAGGGGGAGAGCTCTCCTGTAGCTAGATTCTTTCGAACCATAAGAATCCTTAGAATGGGATTCCAACTCAGCACATTTTAAGAAGAGTTGCTCTTTGGAGAGCACAGTAGGATGAAAGTTGTAAGCTGTGTTCAGGGGGGAGTTATTCTCTATCATTGGCCTCTATGGTAGAATCAGTCAGGGAGGCCTGAGAGGCGATGGTTTACCCTGTGGTGGATTTTAGTGTTTCAAGTCCGCTTATCTCCAGCCGTGAACTTAGCTGATACTATGATAGCACCCAATTTTTTTGATCCAGTAGTTCGATCTATGATTTCTCATTCATGGATGTTGATAAGATCCTTCCATTTATCACCTTAGGACGATAGAGCCTTAACATTAATGGTGAGGTTCAAATGAGGAAAGGCTTACGGTGGATACCTAGGCACCGAGAGATGAGGAAGGGCATAGCAAGCGACGAAATGCTTTGGGGAGTTGAAAATAAGCATAGACCCAGAGATTCCAAAATAGGTCAACCTTTTGAATTGCTGCCGAATCCATGGGCAGGCAAGAGACAACTTGGCAAACTAAAACATCTTAGTAGCCAGAGGAAAAGAAAGCAAAAGTGAATCTCGTAGTAGCGTCGAGTGAAATGGGAGCAGCCTAAACTGCGAAAATGGGGTTGTGGGATAGCAATGCAAGCATTGTGCTACTAGCTTACACTCTGACCCAAGTAGCATGGGGCTTATGGAATTCTGTGTGAATCAGCAAGGACCACCTTGCAAGGCTAAATACTCTTGGGTGACCGATAGCGAAGTAGTACCATAAGGGAAAGGTGAAACGAACCCCCATCAGGGAGTGAAATAGAACATGAAATCGTGAGCTCCCAAATAGTGGGAGGAGAATGTCATCTCTGACCATGTGCCTATTGAAGAATGAACCGATGACTCATAGGCAATGGCTTGGTTAAGGGAACCCACTAGAGCCGTAGCGAAAGTGAGTCTTCATAGGGTGATTGTCATTGCTTATGGACCCAAACCTAGGTGATATATCCATGACCAGGATGAAGCTTGGGTGAAACTAAGTGGAGGTCCGAACTGACTGATGTTGAAGAATCAATGGATGAGTTGTGGTTAGGGGTGAAATGCCACTCGAACCCAAAGCTAGCTGGTTCTCCTCGAAATGCGTTGAGGTTCAGCAGTTGACTGGACATATAGGGGTAAATCACTGCTTTGGTGTGGGCCGTGAGAGTGGTACCAAATCGAGGCAAACTCTGAATACTAGATATGACCCTAGAATAACAGGGGTCAAGGTCGACCAGTGAGACGATGGGGGATAAGCTTCATCATCGAGAGGGAAATAGCTCGGATCACTAGCTAAGGCCCCTAAACGATGGGGGATAAGCTTCATCATCGGTAGGGGTGTAGAGACAGCCAGGAGGTTTGCCTAGAAGCAACCACCCTTGAAAGAGTGCATAATAGCTCACTAATTGAGTGCTCTTGCACCAAAGATGAACGGGGCTAAGTGATCTGCCAAAGCTGTGGGATGTAAAAATGCATCAGTAGGGGAGCATTTCACCTTAGAGGGAAGCACCCACGCAAGCCAGTGTGGATGAAGAGGAAGCGAGAATGTTGGCTTAAGTAACACAAATATTGGTCAGAATCCAATGCCCTGAAAACCTAAGGGTTCCTCCGCAAGGTTTGTCCACGAAGGGTGAGTCAAGGCCTAAGATCAGGCTAAAAGGCATAGTGGATGGACAATAGGTGAATATTCCTGTACTACCCCTTGTTGGTTATCGAGTCAAGGATGCAAGGTGAACTTGCTTTTTCAGGGTAAGAAGGGGTAGAGGAAATGCCTCGAGCCAATGTTCGAGTACCAGGGGCTATGGCGCTGAAGTAACCCATACCATACTCTCAGGAAAAGCTCGAACGACCTTCAACATAAGGGTACCTATACCTGAAACTGACATAGTTGGGTAGGTAGAGAATACCTAGGGGAGCAAGATAACTCTATCTAAGGAACTCAGCAAAATAGCCCCGTAACTTTGGGAGAAGGGGTGCCTCCTCACAAAGGGGGTCGCAGTGACCAGGCTCAAGTGACTGTTTACCAAAAACATAGGTCTACACAAAGTTGTAAGACCATGTATGGGGGCTGACACCTGCCTAGTGTCGGAAGTTCAAGTTGGTGACTTGATGACAGGGTAGCTAGTGACCAAAGCCCCGGTGAATGGCGGCCATAACTATAACAATCCTAAGGTAGCAAAATTCCTTGTTAGGTAAGCTCTGACCCACATGAGAGGCATAACGATCTGGGCACTATCTCGGAGAGAGGCTTGGTGAAATAGACATGTCTGTGAAGATGTAGACTACTTGCACCTAGACAGAAAGACACTAGGAAGCTTTACTATTCCGTGGGATTGGCTTTGGGCCTTTCCTGCACAGCTTAGGTGGAGGGCAAAGAAGGCCTCCTTCCAGGGGGGCCTGAGCCATTAGTGAGATACGACTCTAGAAGAGCTAGAATTCTCACCTTGTGTCAGGACCTGTGGCCCAAGGGACAGTCTCGGATAGATAGTTTATATGGGGTGTAGGCCTCCCAAAGGGTAACGGAGGTGTGCAAAGGTTTCCTCGGGCCGGACAGAGATTGGCCCTTGAGTGCAAAGGCAGAAAGGAACTTGATTGCAAGACCCACCCATTGAGCAGGGACAAAAGCCGGCCTTAGTGATCCGACAGTGCCGAGTGGAAGGGCCATCGCTTAATGGATAAAAGTTACAATAGGGATAACAAGCTGATCTTCCCCAAGAGTTCACATCAATGGGAAGGTTTGGCACCTCGATGTTAGCTCTTCGCCACCTGGCGCTATAGTCTGTTCCAAGGGTTGGGCTGTTTACCCATTAAAGTGGTACATGAGCTAGGTTCAAAACGTCGTGAGACAGTTTGGTCCATATCCAATGTGGGCGTTAGAGCATTGAGAGGACCTTTCCCTAGTATGAGAGAACAGGGAAGTGGTCCATCCATTTTCATTGTTCAACTATTTGACAACATGAGAAAACCAAAAAAAAGCTCTGCCCTTCTCTATCTATCCAAGGGATGGAAGGGCATAGGCCTTTGATGTCCCTTCCAGTCAAGAAGTCAAGAATTGGGGCCTCACAATCACTAATCAATATGCTTTTCTCTCATCCTTTCTTCATTCATGATTCGATATTCTGGTGTCTTAGGCATAGAGAAACCACACCAATCCGTCCCGAACTTAGTGGTTAAACTCTATTGTGGTGACGATATTGTGGGGGAGGTCCTACGGAAAAATAGCTCGACGCCAGAATGATAATGATAAAAAAATGTAACACCTCTTATTTTACTTTTTAAATAGGAAAAAGATCAAAATCAAAAATGCAAAGGTTGTCTTATTCAAAACCCCAATTATGACATCCCTTCTCTCCCACTTCACACCTCGGAATGCACTGTTCTTATAGTCTTCTATAGAGAAAAAGGTGCTTTCACATCTTCTTAACTTAAAATAGCTGAGGAGAGGAAAGGTTCCTTTTTGAGGGTACTCCTAGGAGTAGATCCAGTGGAGATGGGTGGGCCCGTTATTTATTTATTTCATTCAATTCTTCATTCTTTAATTGGTGAATTAATCAAATCTCACCAAGTAGGATTCGAACCTACGACCAGTCAGTTAATAGCCAACCACTCTACCACTGAGCTACTGAGGAACAACAGGAGATTCAACCTCATAGAGTTCAACTCCCGTTCTCAACCCATGAACAATATGAGTCCGAAGCTTCTTTTGTAACTCCTGAAACTTCTTCATAGTGTCTCCATTCCATGCCTCATTTCATAGGAACCTTAAAGTGGCTCTATTTCATTATATTCCATCTATATCCCAATTCCATTCATTTAATATCCCTTTGGTGTTAGTGACATAAGAGATGAGATGTCATTCAATCGAAGAAGATGGTATCATTGACATAAGAGATGTCATTTATAGTCCCTATATATGAAAATTTAAGACATCATCGTATAATAATCGAGAAATTGCAATAGAAAAGAAAAGGGGGAGGTTTGTGATGATTTTGAAATCTTTTCCACTAGGTAATCTATTATCCTTATGCATGAAGATAATAAATTCGGTCATTGTCGTTGGACTCTATTATGGATTTCTAACCACATTCTCCATAGGGCCCTCTTATCTCTTTGCTCTGTGAGCTCAGGTTATGGAAGAAGGAACTGAGAAGGAGGTATAAGCAACAATAGGTTTTATTATGGGTAGCTCATAATGTTCATATCTATCTATTATGCACCTCTGCATCTAGCATTGGGTGGACCTCATACAATAACTATCCTAGTTCTACCATATCTTTTGTTTCACTTATTCTAGAACAATTAGAAAAACTTTTTTGATTATGGATCTACTACCAGAAATTCAATGAATAATCTCAGCATTCAATGTGTATTCTTGAATAATCTAATTTTTCAATTATTCAACCATTTCATTTTACCAAGTTCAACATTAGCCAGATTACTCAACATTTATAAGTTTTGATGTAACAACAAGATGTTATTTATAACAAGTAGTTTTCATGGTTGGTTAATTAGTCACATTTTATTCATGAAATGGGTTGGATTGATATTATTCTGGATATAGCAAAATCATTCTATTCGACCTAATAAGTACCTTGTGTCAGAATTGAGAAATTATATGGCTCAAATCTTTAGTATTCTCTTATTTATCACCTGTGTCTACTATTTAGGCAGAATGTCGTTGCCTATTATCACTAAGAAACTAAAAGAAACCTCAGAAATGGAAGAAGGGGGAGAAAGTGAGGAAGAAAGTGATGTAGAAATAAATTTTGAAATGAGGGAGACTAAGCAGGAACAAGAGGGATCCACCGAAGAAGACCCTTCCTTTTCTTCAAAAGAAAAGAAGGATCCGGACAAAATAGGTGAAACGGAAGAGATCCGAGCAAATGGAAAGGGAAAAACAAAGGATGAATTCTACTTTCACTTTAAATAGACATGCTATAAAGATAGCCCAGTTTACGAAGATTCTTATCTTGATACCCATCAAGATAATTGGCAATTGGGAAGACTTAAAGAAGATAAAAAAGAAAAGACTTATTTAATATATAAAAAATCTCTTGTGAATTTTCTTTTCGATTATAAACGATGGAATCGTCCATTTCGATATATAAAAAATGATCGATTTGAAAATGCTGTACGAAATGAAATCTCACAATATTTTTTTTATACATGTCCAAGTGATGGAAAAAAAAAAATATCTTTTACATACCCGCCCAGTTTATCGATTTTTTCGGAAATGTTAGAACGGAAAATTTTTTTGTACACGACAGAAAAACTATCCCATGAAGACCTGTATAATCATTGGGTTTATACCAATGAACAAAAAAAGTACAACTTGAGTAATGAATTACTAAGTAGAATAAAAGTTCTAGAAAACTCTTTTCTAGATATGCTCGAAAAAAGAACCAGATTGTACAATGATGAAAATGAACAAAAATGCTTGCACAAAGCATATGATCCTCTTTTGAATGGACCATATCGTGGGACAATAAAAAAAAATTACATTCACATGCAATCAAAAATGATTTCCTATTTTCTACAAAAGAAAAATTTTCCATAGAAACTTGGAGCTAAATACAAATACGAGAAATACGAGAAATACAAGGTAAGATATATACAATAATAAATAAGGCGATATTCGTCCACCCCCTATATATTTGATTCCTTCCCCTATAAAGAAACGAAAAAGGCCAATTCCATTTGTAATTCCCTCAATTATACATCTATCAAAAAATTGAGTTAATTTTGCCACTCCTCTTATCCCCATTGTAAAGATCTTAGTATAAATAATATCTATGTAACCATGATTATATGACCAATTGTATATCACATTTTTATTTGATCCAAAAGAATTCTCTTAAGGCCTATTTTTACAGATGAATTGATTAAGTCCAAATTTTGAAAAGATGAATAAACAGACCCAAAGAAAATAAATGCTATGAATAGTCCAAAAAAAGCTATAGTTGCTGAAAAAATTACTTTTATGAAAAATTCATACCAATTTGGAAAATGATTTGAATATGAGTGGAAAGGGTTTGTTGATGTTGATATAGTTAACCATTTTGATAATATATCAAAATATATTACTCCTTTATCAAAATGAACTCCTATTAATCTAATAAACTAAATAAATAGTACCAATACAAATAGAGGAAATAGTATAGTATTGTCCGATTCATGAGGATACATGTAAGTGTATTTAGTTCACAAATAAGTACAAAAGTATTGCACACGATTTATTACATTATCATATATTTATATATACCCTTTGAAAAAAAGAACACCTTATTAGTATTAGTTGTAGTTGAGAAAAATAAATTTAGATTGTTTATTTTGGGTACCTCTTTTCCCCATATACATATAGATATTGAATGACTTTCAGTACGACTATAATTTTGAACATGAACATGCAAATATACATCAAAAGTAAGTAAATACACACGAAACATATAAAATGTAGTTAATCCTACTGTCAAATAGGCTATTATTGTGAAAATTAGTGAATACAACCAACTATCTGAAAGAATTTCATCTTTAGACCAAAAGCAAGCAAGAGGTGGAATACCACAAAGAGAAAGTGTACATAATAAAAATGTAGTTCTTGTAACTGGAACATATTTTGTTAAGCCACCCACAAGAACCATATTCTAACTTTTATCTGGCAAATATCCAACAACAGGTTCCACTGAATGACTAATAGATCTGGATCCCAAAAATAATAAAGCTTTAGAATAAGAATAAATGATCAAATGGAATAAAGCAACTCGATAAGAACCTATAACTGGAGCTAACATAATATAACCCAATTGAGACATTGTGGAATAGGCTAAACTTATTTTAATGTCTCCTTGAGTAAGAGCCAAAGTAGCTCCTAATAGTAGTGTTATCATACCTATTAAAGAAATAAGATTCATTATGGAATGTATAACTATGAAAAGAGGAAAAAGGCGGGCTACAAGGAAAATTCCTACTGCTACCATAGTAGCAGTATGAATAAGAGCTGAAATGGGAGTGGGTCCCTCCATAGCATCGGGCAACCATATGTGAAGAGGAAATTGTGCAGATTTCGCAACTGCACCAGTCAATAATAAAAAAGGCACACAAACTAATAAATAAAAGATTGACCTCACTATTATAGATCAAGTTATTAACTATTTCGAACAAATCCTGAAATTCTAAACTACCAGTTATCCAATAAAAACCTAAGATTCCTAATAATAAACCAAAATCCCCTACACAATTAATTACAAAAGCTTTTTGACAAACACTTGCAGCAATAGGTCGTGTGAACCAAAAAACTATTAAGAAATACGAACACATTCCTACAAGTTCCCAAAAGATATGAATTTGTATCAAATTAGAACTAGTAAATAATCCCAACATGGAAGTATTAAAAAAACTTATATAAGCAAAAATCGTTAAATATCCCTGATCATGAGACATATAATTGTCACTATACATAAGAACCATGATTCCAATAGTAGTAATTAGTATTAACATAATAGAAGTAAGTGGATCGATCAAGTATCTGAAATTTAATGAAAAATCATTATTGATAATCCAAGAACATAGGTATTGATAGATAAAACTTCCATTTATTTGCTAAATAGCCAGATTGATCGAAAACCCCATAACTATACTTAGCAGTAAAACACTAACACAAGTCCACATATGATGACTATTCTTTGTTGTTGTCGAAACAAGCAGAAGTTCAAATCCTATTAACAAAGTAACTGGAAGCAGAAGAAATGGTATTATCCATGCATATTGATATATATGTTCCATAAAAGAAAAATTCCAATTTTTCTCTAATTTAATAAATTTAGTTTAGTTGTTTCTGGTCCACCAATTCTATCTTTTTTAAAAGTAACAATAAACAAAATTTCATTTTTTAATCAATTTGAATATAGATCATATTGCTAATTAATTGTTTAATCTAATTAATTAGCAATATGATTTATATTCGAATCAAATATTGTTTTGGTACAACTTAATCAATTAATTGATAATTGATCAACTTCGGGGCAAGGTGGCTATAATTTTAATTTAAATTAGAACTACAAAACCTGATAAGATAACCTTAGTTGTTTTTTATTTTAGTTCTATATGAAGTATCATAGGATTGGGGATTTCCAATAAATAGAAGTTTTTCTTATTTGATTGGAATCTAATTAATTCATTTGACAAACTAATTAATCAATTACACAATGAGTTAGATTTCAAATAAATTAACTAGAATAATTAGATCTTTTTTTATTTAGTATTAACCAATGTTAATATGTTAATACCATATGTTATGCGATGGGCATGTATTATATGTTTTATTTATAAATCAATTTATATATAATTTATATAGGATTTTCTCTTCTGATTTTATTATATATATGTTGTATATTAGAAACAAAAAAAAATTTCTGAGAAAAGAAAATGAAAAAAATGTTAAATAAAAAAAATCTTATTCATGTTCATGCAACACAATAAGTTAAAAAGAAAGAACAATCTTTTTTAAACAATACATGTATTCTACATAGAACAATAAAAATTAGTAATTTAAATGGCGGTTCCCCAAAAACAAACTTCTATATCAAAAAAACATATTCGTAGAAGTATTTGGACGAAAACACATATTTAGTAGTAGGAAAAGCTTTTTCTTGAGCTAAATCGGTTTCTACCAGACATTCCAAAAGTTTTTTTGTACAACAAAGAAGAGAAAAAACTTGGACTAATCTGAATCCATACGGCATGAAAAAAAATGTCATTTTTTTAAGATGAATGATTTGTATTAATTACTGTATTGAACTCCTCAATATAAGTTAGAACTAACAATTATGGTATGTAGAATACCAATTCTTCTGTCTATTGTCTAGTGGGTTTTATTTTCATTTTTATTTTTTCTTTTTCATTACAATATATAGATTTAACTCATGATGAGATGTTGTTTTTTCCTATCAATTGTACTTTTCACAATTTATTTGATTCTTCTATTGTGAAAAGTACAATTGTGATAGAGATTGAAATTCTTTTGTTATATACTTAGCCCCAAAACCTAATTGATTAGGTAAATATCTTACCATAAATTGTAAATTATTTACATAGCAGGGAATATTAATACTTAATTAAATTAAGGTATCGAAATTGTTAGAAAAAAATTGGATTTAGTGATGAAATTGTGATACATATGAAATACTAAACTAGTTTTATTTGATTTTGTTCATTGCTAAAATCCATTTTTTTGGATCGATGAAAGAAACCAAGAATAAATCATCAAAAAAAGATAGAAAAAGGAGAATTCCATTCTTATTCTTAGTTCTATATCTCATATGAAAACAAAATTCTTGTTTCCTAAACTAGATTGAATTGCTAATGTCGACGATTCGACATGAATTTACTATTATTATTTCAAGTAAGCTGCCATGGTGAAATCAGGTAGACACGCTGCTCTTAGGAAGCAGTGCTAGAGCATCTCAGTTCAAGTCTAAGTGGCGGCAATCCCCCCCCCCTCCCCCAAAAATAAAAAAGAAAAAGGCAGAATGGATACATTATAGAATGTATTCAATTCCCGATTTACATTTTTCAATGGGACCCCCCTTTTTATGATATTTGTAACTTTAGAACATATATTAACTCATATCTCTTTTTTGATCATTTTGATTGTGATTATGATTCATTTGATGACCTTATTAATCCACAAAATTCCAGGATTACGTGATTCCTCGGAAAAGGGGATAATAGCTACTTTTTTTTCTATAACAGGATTATTAATTACTCGATGGATTTATTCCAGACATTTCCCATTAAGTAATTTATATGAGTCATTAGTCATCCTTTCGTGGAGTTTCTCCATTATTCATATGATTCCATATCTTAGGAATCACAAAAATGATTTAAGCACAATAACTACACCAAGTGCCATTTTTATTCAAGGATTCGCCACATCGGATCTTTCAAATGAAATGCATCAATCTACAATATTAGTGCTTGTTCTAAAATCCCAATGGTTAATGATGCACGTAAGTATGATGTTATTGAGCTATGCAACTCTTTTATGTGGATCATTATTATCAGTCGCTTTTTTAGTCATTACATTTCGGAAAAACATCGATATTTTTCGTAAAAGGAAAATTTTCTTAATCTTAATTAAATCATTTTTCTTTAGTAAAACCGAATATTTGAATAGAAAAAGATGTGTTTTTAAATTGAAAAACACTTCTTTTCTTTCATTTCAAAATTATTACAAATATCAATTGGCTCAATGTCTGGATTATTGGGCCTATCGCATCATTAGTTTAGGGTTCATCTTTTTAACCATGGGCATACTTTCTGGAGCAGTGTGGGCTAATGAGGTATGGGGATCTTATTGGAATTGGGACCCCAAAGAAACTTGGTCATTTATTACTTGGACTATATTCGCAATTTATTCGCATACTAGAATAAATAAAAATTTGCAAGGTACGAATTCCACATTTGTGGCTTCTATAGGATTTCTTATAATTTGGATATGCTATTTTGGGATCAATCTATTAGGAATAGGTCTACATAGTTATGGTTCATTCACATTAACATGTAATTGAATAAATTACATAAACAATAAATACAAAATAATACATGAGGATATTGTCTCATATGTAATGAAAGTTTGTGTGAGTTTTGGAGAACCACTTGGGTGGTTCTCCAAAACTCGAGATGTATCCCATTACAATTCTAATTCACTTTATCTTTTTTTCCATTGTACGGGAGATACAAAATTTAAAATTTAAATCAAAGAACTATCTCATTAATAAAAAAAATTATCTATGAAAATAGTTAGATAAGATAGCTTCTATCTTACCAATTGATAATGAGAAAACACAATCCAGATAAATACCAATTCCTATTATGGGTAGAAAGATACAAATAGAAACAAATAGTTCTCATGGTCCAGAATCTGCAAAATTGGGGACATTGGATAACTTGTATCCATAGAACATCTGATGTGACATAGACAATAAATAAATAAGAGTTAATATCATTCCAATTGCCATTACAAATGTAATTAGGATTTTTGGCGTTAAAAGATATTTTTGGCTGGTAATTATTCCCCAAAATACTACTAATTCTGCAACAAAGCACCTCATTCCCTGCAATGCAAGAGAAGCCATCGAAAACCTACTAAACATAGTAAATATTTTTGTCATTGGAAGAGATATCCCACCCATTTCATCTAGATAAACAAGACGTATTCTACCACAACTCGTTCTTGACAAGAAAAAAGTGCAACACCAATAAATCCATGAGAGAGCATATGTAAAATAGCCCCATTGAGACACGTGTCAGTTATAGAACCAATTCCTATAATTAGGAAACCCATGTGAGATATGTTATTTGGTTTATTCCAATAGATTTATTTCGAATTGTTATTTGGTCATTTACATTTCTATTAGTTGTAATTCTTTCAAATTGAAAAGATTTTTCTTGATTTTCTGAATTAAGTGTTTTTTTTTCTGGTAATGAAAATAATAAAGAAAATTTTGATCAAGGTCAAACTATGTGCAGGCTCAAAAGAAGATTTACCTATTGAGTTAAAGTAGTTACCAATATAAGTCGCTATTAATTTCTCAACGAACGTATTCTTTTGATGTTCAAATTCTCATTAATCATTATAATTATTAATATAATTAAAAATTATATCTTTAATTTTATTGATTTTATTTTTCCAAGTTTCTATGGAAAATTTTTCTTTTGTAGAAAATAGGAAATCATTTTTGATTGCATGTGAATGTAATTTTTTTTATTGTCCTATGATATGGTCCATTCAAAAGAGGATCACATGCTTTGTGCAAGCATTTTTATTCATTTTCATCATTGTACAATATCATTCCTTTCTCAAGCATAGCAAGAAAAGAGTTTTCTAGAACTTTTAAACCCAATGATTATACAAGTCTTCATGGGATAGTTTTTCTGTCATGTACAAAAAAAATTTCTGTTCTAACATTTTCAAAAAAATCGATAAACTGGGCAGGTATATGAAAGATATTTTTTTTCCATCACTTGGACATGTATAAAAAAAATATTGTGAGATTTCATTTCGTATAGCATTTTCAAATCGATCATTTTTTATATATTGCGATGGACAATTCCATCATTTATAATCAAAAAGAAAATTCACAAGTGATTTTTTATATATTAAATAAGTCTTTTCTTTTTTATCTTCTTTAAGTCTTCCCAATTGACAATTATCTTGATGGGTATCAAGATAAGAATCTTTGTAAACTGGGCTATCTTTATAGCATGTCTCTTTAAAGTGAAAGTAGAATTCATCCTTTGTTTTTTTTCTTTCCATTTGCTCAAATCTCTTCCGTTTCATCTATTTGTCTGGATCCTTCTTTTCTTCGGAAGAAAAGAAAGGGTCCTCTTCAGTGGATTCCTCTTGCTCCTATTGAGTCTCCCTCCTTTCAGAAGTTGTTTCTACATCACTTTCTTCCTCACCTTCTCCCCCTTCTTCCATTTCTGAGGTTTCTTTCAGTTTCTTACTGACAAGAGGTGATGGCATTCTGCCTAAATAGTAGACACAGGTGGTAAATAAGAGAATACTAAAGATTTGAGCCATAGAATTTCTCAATTCTGACACAAGGTACTTATTAGGTCGAATAGAATGATTTTGTCATATCCAGAATAATACCAATCCAACCCATTTCATGAATGAAATGTGACCAATTAACCAATCAAGAAAACTACTTGTTACAAATAATATCTTGTTGTTGCATCGAAATATATAAATGTTGACTAATCTGGCTAATATTGAACTTGGTAAAATGAAATGGTTGAATAATTGAAAAATTAGATTATTCAGGAATACACATTGAATGCTGATATTATGCATTGAATTTCTGGTAGTAGATCCATAATCAAAATTTTTTTTTTGATTGTCCCAGAAGAAATGAAGCAAAAGATATGGTAGAACTAGGACAGTTATTGTATGAGGTCTACCCAATGCTAGATCCAGAGGCGCATAATAGATCAATATGAACATCATGAGTTATCCCATAATAAAGCCTGTTGTTGTTGATACCTCCTTCTCAGTTCTTTCTTCCATAACCTGAGCTCGCAGAAGGAAGAGATAAGAGGGCCCTATGGAGAATGTGGTCAGAAATCCATAATAGAGTCCAACCACAATGACCAAATTTATTATCTTCATGCATAAGGATAATAGATTACCTAGTGAAAAAGATTTCAAAATTATCACAAACCTCCCCTTTTTCTTTTCTATTGCAATTTCTGGATTATTATATGATGATTTCTTAACTTTCCATATATAGGGACTATAAATGACATCTCTTATGTCAATGATACCATCTTCTTCGATTGAATGACATCTCATCTCTTATGTCACTAACACCAAAGGGATATTAAATGAATGGAATCGGGATATGTATGGAATATAATGAAATAGAGCCACTTTGAGGTTCCCTATGAAATGAGGCATGGAACGAAGACACTACGAAGAAGTTTTGGGAGCTACGAAGGAAGCTTCAGACTCATATTATTCATGGGTTGAGAATGGGAGTTGAACTCTATGAGGTCAAATCTCCCATTGTTCCTTAGTAGCTCAGTGGTAGAGCAGTTGGCTATTAACTGACTGATCATAGGTTCGAAACCTACTTGGGGAGATTTGATTAATTCCTAATTCAAGAATGAAGAATTGAATAAAATAAATAAATAAAGGGCTCGCTTTGACCGTTAGGAGTAGGTAACCCATTCCTTGTCTTTGTTTCTATTGCATTCTATCTCATTGTATCCCATTCTTACAATATTTGAGAATCGCCATCCTCGATGTAGATCCAGGATAATCCCTTGTAAATGGCCAATTAAGAATTCTAAGATGATGTACTAGGAGTGCATCAAAGATGTAATCAATTCTCCTGATAGCTCACAATTATCATGAGCAAACATATTAATGACAATGACGAGGAACGCATTTTATCTATGCTACTAATACTTGTATACTTGTACTTGCTCTACCCATTTTGACAAAAGACCCATAGCTCAATAGCTTTGCATCCACTATCTCGATCATCATTTTCCTACCCCCTAGAGGTTGAGGAAAGGTCCTTCCTTTTTGGGTTGGTTATGGGTAAGGAGGGATTCGAATCCCCGACACTGTGGTTCGTAGCCACGTGCTCTAATCCTCTGAGCTACATGCCCCACCCATCTCCATTGTTTCTATTCCTGGGAGTACCCTAAAAAAGGAACTTTTCCTCTCCTTAGATATTTTGAGTTAAGATGATGTGAAAGCACCTTTCACTCTATAAAAGACTATAAGAATAGTGCATTCTAAGGTGTGAAGTGGGAGAGAAGAGATGTCATAATTGGGATTTTGAATAAGAATAGTGCACTCATGTTGGAGTGGGCTTACTACTTAGATGCTTTCAACAGTTATCCGCTCCACACTAGGCTACCCAGCATTTATCGTGGGCATGATAACTGGTACACCAATGGTGCATCCTTCCCAGTCCTCTCATACTAGGGAAAGGTCCTCTCAATGCTCTAATGCCAGCATCGAATATGGATTGAACTATCTCACGATGTTCTAAACCCAACTCACGTACCGCTTTAATGGGCAAACTGCCCAACCCTTGGAACAGACTACAGCCCCAGGTGGCGAAGAGCCGACATCGAGGTGCCAAACCTTCCTGTTGATGTGAACTCTTGGTGAAGATCAGCCTATTATCCCTAGAGTAACTTTTATCCATTGAGCGACGGCCCTTCCACTCGGCATCGTCGGATCACTAAGGCCGACTTTCATCCTTGCTCGATGGGTGGGTCTTTCAGTCAAGCTCCCTTCTGCTTTTGCACTTGAGGGCCAATCTCTGTTCGGCCCGAGGAAACCTTTGCACACCTTCGTTACCCTTTGGGAGGCCTACGCCCCATATAAATTATCTGCCTGAGACTGTCCCTTGGTCCATAGGTCCTGACACAAGGTTAGAATTCTAGCTCTTCCAGAGTAGTATCTCGTTGATGGCTCGGGGCCCCCCGGAAGGAGGCCTTCTTTGCCCTCCACCTAAGCTATGCAAGAAAGGTGAAACTTACCCAAAGGGAATAGTAAAGCTTCATAGGGTCTTTCTGTCTAGGTGCAAGTAGTCCGCAACTTCACAAACATGTCTATTTCACCTAACCTCTCCCTGAGATAGTGCCTAGATCATTATGCCTTTCATGCAGGTCGAAACTTACCCAACAAGGAATTTCACTACCTTAGGACTATTATAGTTATGGTCGCCGTTTACTGAGGCTTCGGTCGCCAGCTACCTTTCAACAAGTCACCAACTTGACCTTCCGGCACTGGGCAGGCGTTAGCCCCCGTACATGGTCTTATGACTTTGTGGAGACCTATGTTTTTGATAAATAGTCACCTGGGCCTGGTCACTGCGACCCCCTTTGTGAGGAGGCACCCATTCTCCCCAAGTTACGGGGCTATTTTGCCGAGTTCCTTAGAGAGAGTTATCTTGCGCCCCTAGGTATTCTCTACCTAACCACTTGTGTCAGTTTTGGGTATAGGTACCCTTATGTTGAAGGTTGTTCAAGCTTTTCCTGAGAGTATGGCATGGGTTACTTCAGCACCATAGCACCTGGTACTTGAACATTGGCTCAAGGCATTTCCTCTACACCTTCTTACCCTGAAAAAGCAAGGTCACCTTGCATCCTTGAACCGATAACCATCTTTCGGCTAACCTAGCCTCCTCCATCCCTCGTGACCAACAAGGGGTAGTACAGGAATATTTACCTATTGTCCATCAACTATGCCTTTCGGCCTGATCTTAGGCCCTGACTCACCCTCGGTGGACAAACCTTGCAGAGGAACAAATTCACCACCGTATGGTTGATCGACGATTACTAGCAATTTTGGCTTCATGCAGATGAGTTGCAGCCTGCAATCTGAACTAAGGATGGGTTTTTGGAGTTAGCTCACCCTCGCAAGATGGTGACCCTTTGTCCTACCCATTGTAGCATGTGTGTCACCCAGGGCATAAGGGGCATGATGGCTTGATGTCATCCTCACCTTCCTCTGGCTTATCACTGATGGTTTGTTCAAGGTTCCAAACGCAATGGTGGCAACTAAACACGATGGTTGTGCTCATTGCGAAACTTAACCCAACACCTTATGGCACGAGCTGATGACAACCATGCACCACCTGTGTCCGTGTTCTTGAGGGAATCCCTCTCTTTCAAGAGGATTCAGGGCACGTCAAGCCCTGGTAAGGTTCTTCGCTTTGCATCAAATTAAACCACATGCTCCACCGCTTGTGTGGGCCCCTGTCAATTCCTTTGAGTTTCATTCTTGCGAACGTACTCCCTAGGTGGGACACTTAACGTGTTAGTTACAGCACTGCACGGGTCGATACGCACAGCACCTATTATCCATCGTTCACGGCTAGGACTACTGTGGTATCTAATCCCATTTGCTTCCCTAGCTTTCATCTCTCAATGTCAATGTTGGCCAAGCAGAGTGCTTTCCCCGTTGGTGTTCTTTCCAATCTCTACACATTTCACCACTCCACCAGAAATTCCCTCTGCCCCTACCGTACTCCAGCTTAGTAGTTTCCACTGTCTGTCCAGGGTTGAGCCCTGGGATTTGATGGCAAAATTGAAAAGGCACCTACAGATGCTTTACACCCAATTATTCTGGATAACGCTTGCATCCAATATCTTACCGTGGCTATTGGCACAGAGTTAGCCGATGCTTATTCCTCAGATATCGTCATTGATTCTTCTTTGGAAAAGAAATTCATGACCCGTGGGCTTTCTACCTTCACATGGCATTGCTCCATCAGGCTTTTGCCCATTGCAGAAAATTCCCCACTGTTGCCTCCCATAAGAGTCTGGGCTATGTCTTAGTCCCAGTGTGGCGATCAACCTCTCAGACCAGCTATTGATCATTGCCTTGGTAAGCTATTGCCTCACCAACTAGCTAATCAGACGCGAGCCCCTCCTCAGGTGGATTCCTCCTTTTCTCCTTAGCCTATGGGGCATTAGCAACCATTTATAGTTGTTGTTCCCCTCCCAAGGGTAGGTTCTTATATGTTACTCACCCATCCACCACTAGAAACACCACTTCCCATTTGACTTGCATGTGTTAAGCATGCCGCTAGTGTTCATCCTGAGCCAGGATCGAACACTCCATGAGATTCATAGTTGCATTACTTATAGTTTCCTTGTTCATGGACAAAGTGGATTTGGAATTGTCTTTCATTTCAAGGCATAACTTGTACCCATGTGCTTCATAATAGCCTAGAGTTCGCTCCTAGCAATATAGCCATCCCTCCCCTATCATATCAATCCCATAAGCCTCTTATCCATTCTCATTCAATCACAGGGGGGGGCAAGTCAAAATAGAAAAACCACCATTGGGTTTAGGGTTAATCAAGCTCGAACTGATGACTTCCACCACATCAAGGTGACACTCTACCACTGAGTTATATCCCTTCCCGGCCCCATCAAGAAATAGAACTAACTAATCTTAAGGCAAAGGGTTGAGAAACTCAATGCCACTATTCCTGAACAACTTGGAGTCGGGCCTTCTTTTCGCATTATTATTATTATGGATATGGATAGAGTAAAATAATGGGAAAAATGGGATTCCATTGTCAACTACTCCTATTGGAAATAGGATTGACTATGGATTCAAACCATAGCACATGGTTTCATAAAATTCGTACAATTTTCCCAATCTAAATAGAGTAGGTTTTGTTTTACATGAAGAAGATTTTCTTCGGCATGTTCTATTTGATACTCGTAGGAAAAGAACCTGACTCGGTATTGTTAAAAAAAGAGGGGAGTCAAAACCAAGTCAAGATGATACGGAACACCCCTTCTTCTTGCGCCAAAGATCTTACCATTTCTGAAGGAATTGGAGCTATATTTCTTTTAAATTTCCATTCAAGAGTTCCTATGTGTTTCCACGCCCTTTTTCCTTTTTTCTGAGACCTCAAAAAATGAAATGGACAAATTCCTTTTCTTAGGAACACATACAAGATTCATCACTACAAAAAGGATAATGATGCCCTCACCATTAACTACTTAACTTCATTTTCATTTATGAATTTCATAATAATACATGTCCTACCGAGATAGAATTTGTAACTTGCTATCCTCTCTTGCATAGCAAGCAAAGATTGACCTTTGTCAAAAGACTAATTCATTCATATCAACATGAAGGTCCAACTCCATTGCCAGAATCCATGTTGTATATTTGAAGCAAGTTGACCCCCTTGCTTCTCTCAAGGTACAATCCTCTTTCCACTGAGCCCCCTTTCTCCTTGGTCCACAAAGACAAAATAAAATGTAGGATTGGTACCAGAAGTTCATCATGGAAGAAAGGACTCACCGAGCCGGGATCACTAACTAATACCAATATAATAGAAAAGAACTGTCTTTTTTGCATACTTCCCCTGGTTCCGTTGTTACCGCGAGTCTTACGCAATCGATCGGATCATATAGATATCCCTTCAGCACAACATAGGTCATTGAAAGGATTTCAGATGACTCACCAAAGCACAAAAGCTAGGATCTTTCAGAAAATGGATTCCTATTTGAAGAGTGCATAACTACATGGGTAAACTCACACCAACCCATCAATTTTGGATCCAATTCGGGATTTTCCTTGGTAGGTATCGAGAAGGAATTGGAATGTAATAATATTGATTCATAGAGAAGAAAAGGATCTCTATTGATGCAAACACTGTACCTATGGAATAGGGATAGAGGAAGAGGAAAAAAGCTGAAGGTTTCACATGGTACTTTTGATTGAAAAATCAATCTGACTTATTTGGTACCCTTCGCTCGATGAGAAAATGGGTCAAATTCTATAGGATTAACAAATCTATGGAACTTAAGGAATTATGGAAGAGAATAAAAATAGAGGGGAAGAAAATCGAAATGAAATAAAGAATAAAACAAAAAATAGAAGTAAATATAAATAAATTAAGTAGAAGATAGAAGAGCCCAGATTCCAAATGAACAAATTCAAACTCGAAAAGGATCTTTATGATTCTTGAAGAATGAGGGGCAAGGGGATTGATCGAGAAAGATCTCTTATTCTTATTACTTGTTCTTATTATATTATTATAAGTTATAAGATCATGATTTGATCCGCATATGTTATGTTTGGTAAAAGAAATAATCTTCTCCTTTGATTATAAATGGAAAGTGTTCAATTGGAACATGAAAACCTGACTGAATTGGTCTTAGTTATTCTTTGGGATGGAATGGAAGAAGGGAGGAGATTCTCACAAATGAGAAAAAGGATCCAATTACTTCAGAAGAATTGAATGAGGAGCCATATGAGGCGAAAATCTCATGTATGGTTCTGTAGAGTGACAATAAGAGTGACTTATATGTCAACTTTTCCACTATCACCCCCAAAAAACCAAACTCTGCCTTATGTAAAGTTGCCGAGTATGATTAACCTCTAGATTTGAAATCACTACTTATATACCAGGTATTGGCCATAATTTAGAAGAACATTCTGTAGTATTAGTAAGAGGAGGAAGGGTTAAAGATTTATCAGGTGTGAGATATCACATTGTTCAGGGAACCCTAGATGCTGTCAGAGTAAAGGATCATCAACAAGGGCATTCTAGTGCATTGTAGATTATTATCCAAGACTTGTATCATTTGATGATGCCATGTGAATCGCTAGAAACATGTTAAGTGTATGGCTAACCCAAAAATGAAAGTTTCGTAAGGGGACTAGAATAGGCTACCATGAGACAAAAGAAAGATCTTCTTTCTAAAAGGATTTGATTCAGAACTATTACTATTCTATTTAGATGTCCAAGGTCCAATATTGAAATCATTTCAGAGGTTTTCCCATACTTTGTCCGTGTCAACAAACAATTTGAAATACCTCAACTTTTTTAGAATAGGTCCGAGTCAAATAGCAATGATTTGAAGCACTTCTTTTTACATTACACTATTTTGGAAACCCAAGGACTCAATCATATGGATAGGTAAAATACAAAATTTCCAATCCTAGCAGGAAAAGGAGGGAAACGGATACTCAATTTAAAGTGAGTAAATAGAATTCCATGCTTGATCTTGTAGATAAGATACATATAGAATTTTGTAGAAAGCCATATTCGATGAAAGTCATATGTACGGCTTGGAGGGAGATCTTTCATATCTTTCGAGATCCACCCTACAATATGGGGTAAAAAAAGCCAAAATAAGTGATTCATTTTTAGCCCTTATAAAAAGAAAACTGATTCTTGAACCTCTGTCACACTCATGTCACGTCGAGGTACTACAGAAGAAAAAACTACAAAATCCAATCCAATTTATCATAATCAATTAGTTAACATGTTGGTTAACCATATTTTGAAACACAAAAATAAATCATTGGCTTATCAAATTATCTATCGAACCGTGAAAAGGATTCAACAAAAGACAGAAACAAATCCACTATTTGTTTTACATCAAGCAATACGTGGAGTACCTCCCGACATAGCAGTAAAAGCAAGATGTGTAGGTGGATCGACCCATCAAGTTCATATTGAAATAGGATCTACACAAGGAAAAGCGCCATTCGTTGGTTATTAGGGGCATCCCGAAAACATCCAGGTCAAAATATGGCTTTCAAATTAAGTTCCAAATTAGTAGATGCTATCAAAGGGAGTGGCGATGCCATATGCAAAAAGGAAGAGACTCATAGAATGGCAGAGGCAAATAGAGCTTTTGCACATTTTCTTTAATCCATGAACAAGAATAGTCCATGGATCCATACATCTCGATCGGAAAAGAATCAATAGAAAAAGAAAGAATCAGAATTGATCAATATCTTTCTCAAAACAAACAAAAAGGAAAAGAAAGGTGAAAATAAATCATGGATCAACTAAGCCCTCTCGAGGGGCTTGCTTAAGAATAAGGTTTGATACCTCTAAAAAAAAGTAAAAGGGTAACTACTATACTATTATAATCAATTCTTATTATTGAAAGCTATAGTTACAAAGTTGAACAATTAGTAATTAATAATTGTACTGAGTATACCCTGTAGTAACATAGTAGTCCTCTTCATGTCTCATTATTCAAATTATCTTGGGACATAAAAATTATTCTAGATATCCAATCCTGATTATTAATCACAAAACCAAAGTATTCCTAATTGTTCCTATCAAACTCGCCGTAGAATTTTGAATCAAAAAAAGTAAGTGAACCTAACCCATTGAATCATGACTATATCAGCTATTCTGATATTTAAATTTGATATACATTAAATTGTAGAAGCAGATTTTATTTATTTCCTTTTCCTTAGACCATTCAAAAATTTGTTAATATTTTTCTGATTTTATCTTTTTGTTACTGGATGATCTTCCACAGGAAAAATCATTACTCTTTTCCACTACAGATAAATATTTTGAAAATCTCTTTTGCAATATTTTTATTTATATCTGATCAAATCAAACTCATGGATTTACCTTGGTTGCTATGTGTTCCAATAGGAAAGAAGAATTTGTATCTTCGAAACCTATCATAAAAGCCATTGAACAAGGAATTGCCCATAGACAATCGAACTGTTGTATTCCCCAAAAATGATATGAGGTGTTCAAAAATGGTTGAAGTAATTGAATAGGAGGATCACTATGACTATAGCCCTTGGTAGATTTACCAAAGAAGAAAAGGATTTATTTGATATTATGGATGATTGGTTATGGAGGGACCGTTTCATTTTTGTAGGTTGGTCTGGTCTATTGCTCTTTCTTTGTGCTTATTTCACTTTAGGAGGTTGGTTTATAGGTACAACTTTTGTAACTTCATGGTATACCCATGGATTGGCCAGTTCCTATTTGGAAGGTTGTAATTTCTTAACCGTTGTAGTTTCTACTCCTATGAATAGTTTAGCACACTCCATGTTGCTACGATGGGGTCCTGAGGTACAAGGAGATTTTACTCGTTGGTGTCAATTAGGTGACCTGTGGACTTTTGTTGCTCTCCATGGTGTTTTTGGACTAATATGTTTCATGCTATGTCAATTTGAACTTGCTCGATCTGTTCAATTATGACCTTATAATGCAATCGCATTTTCTGCTCCAATTGCTATTTTTGTTTCTACATTCTTGATTTATCCACTGGGTCAATCTGGTTGGTTGGCGTAGCAGCTATATTTCAATTCATCCTCTTTTTCCAAGGGTTTCATAATGGGACATTGAACCCATTTCACATAATGGGAGTTGCCAAGAAGAAGTTAGTGCTAACGCTCATGAAGGACATCATATAGGTTATACCTTTTCTTCCCGATCGAGAAAGATATTCTTTCCTGTCATACTGAACTTTTACCTCAATTTCATGCTATAAAGAAAGAACCTATTACCCGTTGTCTCAGGAAGATAAGCAAGTAGTCTTACCGCTTTGCTATGCACTATTCATGGTGCTACCATAGAAAATACTTTGTTCAAAGATGGTGATGGTGCAAATACATTCCGTGCTTTTAACCCAACTCAAGCTGAAGAGACTTATTCAATAGTGACTGCTAACCGCTTTTGGTCCCAAATCTTTGGGGTTGCTTTTTCCAATAAACGTTGGTTCCATTTCTTTATGTTATTTGTACCAGTAACCAGTTTATGGATGAGTGCTCTTAGGATAGTTGGTTCCAAGAAATTTGTGCAACTGAAGATCCTGAATTTGAGACTTTCTACACCAAAAATATTCTCTTAAATTAAGGTTTTCGTGCTTGGATGGTCGCTCAAGATCAGCCTCATAAAAACCTTATATTCCTTGAGGAGGTTCTACCCCATGGAAATGCTCTTTAATGGAACTTCAGCTTTAGCTGGTCATGACCAAGAAACTACCGGTTTTGCTTGGTGGGCCAGGAATGCCAGACTTATAAATTTGTCTGGCAAACTACTTGGGGCTCACATAGCCCATGCTGGATTAATTGTATTCTATGCTGGAGCAATGAACCTATTTGAAGTGGATCAGTTCCTACAAGAGAAACCCATGTATGAACAGGGGTTGATTTTACTTCCGCACTTACCTACTCTGGGTTGGGGAGTAGGCCTGGGAGGAGAGGGGGGGTGGGAGTTATAGACACCTTTCCCTACTTTGTATCTGGAATACTTCAATTAATTTCTTCTGCAGTCTTAGGCTTTGGTAATATTTATCATGCACTTCTTGGACCTGAAACTCTTGAAGAATCCTTTCCATTCTTCAGTTATGTATGGAAAGATAGAAAAAAAATGACTACAATTTTAGGTATTCACTTAATTTTGTTAGGTATAGGTGCTTTTCTTCTAGTACTCAAGGCTTTTTCTTTTGGTGGCGTATACGATACCTGGGCACCAGTGGGAGGAGATGTAAGAAAAATTACCAACTTGACCCTTAGTCCAAGCGTTATATTTGGTTATTTATTAAAATCCCCTTTTGGGGGAGAAGGCTAGATTGTTAGTGTGGATGATTTAGAAGACATAATTGGAGGGCATGTATGGTTAGGTTCCATTTGTATACTTGGCAGAATTTGGGATATCTTAACCAAACCCTTTGCATGGGCTCAACGTGCATTTGTATGGTCTAGAGAAGCTTACTTATCGTATAGTTTAGGTGCTTTATCTGTCTTTGGTTTCATCGCTTGTTGTTTCATCTAGTTCAATAATACTACCTATCCTAATGAATTTTATGGACCCACCGGACCAAAAGTTTCTCAAGCTCAGGCATTTACTTTTCTAGTTAGAGACCAACATTTTGGGGCTAACGTGGGATCCTCCCAAGGACCTACTAGTTTAGGTAAATATCTAATGTGGTCTCTGACTTGAGAGGTTATTTTTGGAGGGGAAACTATGCATTTTTGGGATCTTCGTGCTCCTTGGTTGGAACCTCTAAGAGGTCCCAATGGTTTGCACTTGGGTCAGCTAAAAAATGACATACAACCTCGGCAAGAACGACGTTCGGTAGAATATATGACCCATGCTCCTTTAGGTTCTTTAAATTCTATTGGTGGCGTTACTACCGAGATTAATGCAGTCAATTATGTCTCTCCTAGAAGTTGGTTGGCTGCCTCTCATTTTTTTCTAGGATTTTTCCTATTTGTGGGTCATTTGTGGCATGTGGGAAGGGCCCGTGTAGCTATAGCAAGATTTAAAAAAGGAATCAATCATGATTTGGAACCTATTTTTTCTATGACCCCTCTTAGCTAAGATTTTATTATACTTATATATATATGCATTCTACTTTTTTCTATTATGGCTCGGCTAAGTGAGATAGCTGAGCCATTCCCTTTTATGATAGTGGGCCAGACCAAATGAATAAAGAAACAAATTTATTCAACAAAAAAGAGAAAATAAGAGAGGGGGATTCAAACCCCCAATAGTTCTTTGTTCAAAACTATACTGGTTTTCAAGACCGGAGCTATCAACCACTCAGCCATCTCTCTGAAGGGTAATCTATATTTTATTATGAATAGAACATAACCATATGAGGTGATACACTAACTACCTGTACTGTAGAAACATCCCATATGTGAATCTATATTTCTATGTATTTATCTATATACTGTATATATACATGCATACATATACACATAATCCACTATGTCTATTTGTGGAGTAAATAATAACTCCCCCTGACCATATGCTCAAATAAAAAAAATAAAATAAAGCATAATAAGTTCTAAAGAATCAATTGATTCATGGTTGAATCCCTACATGATTTTACTAAGTGAGGGATCAAATGAAATGGTATAGTTTATAGTTCATTTGTTGGTTTGGAGGATTACAAGAATGACTATTGCTTTCCAATTAGCAGTTTTTGCATTAATTGTGACTTCATCAATCTTACTGATTAGTGTACCCATTGTATTTGCTTCTTCTGATGGCTGGCCAAGTAACAAAAATGTTGTATTTTCAAGTACATCATTATGGATTGGATTAGTCTTTCTAGTAGCTATCCTTAATTCTCTTATTTCTTAAATTTCTTTGGATCCAAAAATGCCACTCCTTTTTTAAAAAGTATTGTGAAAGATATTAAGATTCAATCTAAAGCATCTGAGTATCTGGCCCTACACAAATATGATCCAGATGCATATATGATATACCATATATGCATGGACATATGCATGTGTATCAGAAAGGAAGAAAATGCAGATATGGTCGAATGGTAAAATTTCTCTTTGGCAAGGAAAAGATGCAGGTTTGATCCCCGCTATCTGCCAATAGTGAAGTAATGTACTTCTTAATAAAACTTCAATTTAAGAAAAAATTTGGTATAGTTGACTATGATAGTATCATAGTTCTATCTTCCTCCATTTGATCTCCCATCCAAACAAAAAATGTTGCGGAGACTGGATTTGAACCCGTGACTTCAAGGTTATGATCCATGTGAGCTACCAAACTGCTCTACTCCATGCTAAAGAACTGGGAACTAATAGACAAAGAAAGATTAGATATGCCTCTCTATCATATCTATACAAATAGAATAGTCTATTTATATAGAATGGTAAAGAGGGCCCCTCTATGATCTATGATCATAGAGATCTATACCAATATGAAATGTTATTTTTACCTTTACCAACTTGATCTTATTGCACCCGATAACAAACATTCATGAACCATTTCTCAAAGTATGTGTCTGGATAATCCAAAGTCTTGATAGTTACCTCTAGGTCTTCCAGTCAAAAAACAGCGTCGATGAAGACATATAGGTGCACTATTATGTGGTGGGGATTGCAAATTTCTATGAATTTCCTATTTTTCACTCAATGATGGAACTTTGCTTATTTCTTTTTTTGAAGATCGACGAATCAAATGATATTTCTATTCCAGTTTTTGCCGTTTCTTCCCCCTATGGATCAAACTTTTTTTGCCATAATATTTAGTTCCTATTATTATCAATGATAGGGTTTGGGTCCTAGATGTAAAAAAAAAATAGAAGAAGGTCGATCTCCCTCCTCTCCATTGAAAGAAATGAGATTGTTGCTGATACAGTACATAAAAATAAATAAATAACTAAATTAACCAAATTTTCCAGATGTATAGGCAATCAAGAAAGCTGCATAAGTAAATATATAACCTACATAAAAGTGGGCTAATCCAACCAATCTTACTTGGACAATGGAAAGAGCCATTGGCTTATCTCTCCACCAAATCAAATTAGCCAAAGGTGAGGTGAGCGTTCATGAGCCCATGCTAAAGTTTCAATCAATTCTTGTCAATATCCATGCCAGGAAATTAACAACATAAATCCAGTAGCCCAAACAAGATGTCCAAATAAAAACATCCACACACACATAGATAAACTATTCATACGAAAAGGATTATATCCATTGATAAGTTGTGAAGAGGTCAACCATAGATAATCTCTTAACCATCCCATCAAATAAGTGGAGGATTCATTAAATTGTGAAAGGTTACCTTGCCATAATGCGATGTGTTTCCAATGCCAATAAAAATTCACCCATCCAATGGTATTTAACATCTAGAATACTGCCAAATAAAATGCATCCCAACCAGAAATATCACGAGTACCGCTACGTCCTAGGCCATCGCATGGAAAACTATAACCAAAATCCTTTTTATCTGGCATTAGCTTAGAATCACGTGCATCTAAAGCACCTTTTACTAAAATCAATGTAGTTGTGTGCAAACCAAGAGCAATAGCATGATGGACCAAGAAATCTCGAGGACCTATTGTTAAGAAGAGTGAATTACTATTCTCATTAATAGCATTCAACCAGCTGGGTAACCATATGTTTCGACCAGCATTGAATGCTGGGACATTCATTGAAGATAAGAGTACATCGAACCCATACGAAGTCTTACCATTAGCAGATTGTATCCATTGGGCAAATATGGGTTCAATCAAGATTTGTTTTTCTGGAGTATCAAAAGTGAGCATGACATCATTATAAACATAAAGTCCCAAAGTATGGAATCCCAAAAATAGGCTAGCCCAACTTAAATGAGATATGATAGCTTCTTTATGGTCTAACATTCTTGCTAATACATTATCCTCATTCTATTCCAGATTATAATCTCTAATGAAGAATATAGCTCCATAAGCAAAGGCTCCCATCATGATGAATCCTGTGATGTATTGGTGATGAGTATATAACATAGCTGGAGTAGTAAAGTCTTGTGCTATGAATGCATAAGCAGCCAAAGAGTACATGTGTTGAGCTACTAAAGAAGTAATAACCCCTAAAGAGGCTAGAGCAAGATCTAATTGAAAATGAATCGAATTGTTGATTGTGTCATGAAGGCCCTTACGCCCACGTCCTAATCGACCCCCTAGGGGAATATGTGCTTCTAAAAGATCTTTGATACTATGCCCAATCCCGAAGTTAGTTCTATACATATGACCAGCAATGAGAAAAATAAATGCAATAGCCAAATGATGATGAGCAATATCGGTCAGCCATAAACTTTGTGTTTGTGGATGGAATCCTCCAAGAAAAGTTAGAATGGCAGTTCTTGCCCCCTTGGAGGTACCAAATAAATGACTGCTGGAATCAGGGTTTTGTGCATAAAGATTCCACTAACTCATAAAAAATTGTTCCAATCCCTGGGGATGTGGTAATATGTTTAAGAAATTATTCCATCTGACATACTCCCCCCTAGATCCAGGAATAGCGACATGAACTAAATATCCTACCCAAGCCAAAGAACTTAGTCCAAAAAGTCCTAACAAATGATGATTGAGATGAGATTCGGCATTTTTAAACCATGAAATGCTCGGTCTCCATTTTGATTGTAGGTGTAACCAACCCGTTATTAAAGATATACCAGAAAGACATAATAGAAAAAGAGCTCCAGTATAAAGATCTTTATTGGTCCATAATCCAATTATATACCACCACTGATAATGATTGGAATAAGAAATATTCACAGGGCCAATAGCACCTCCTCGAGTAATGGCCTCTACAGTGGGTTGACCAAAATGAGGATCCCAAATTGCATGAGCAATAGGTCTTACATGTAAAGGGTCCTGTATCCATGACTCCAAATTTCCTTGCCAAGCTACATGAAATAGATTTCCGAACGTCCACAGAAAGATTATTGCTAACTACCCAAAGCGAGAAGCAAAAATGTTCTGATAAAGACGTTCCTCAGTAATATGATCATGACTTTCGAAGTCATGTGTGGTAGCAATACCAAATAGAATATGATGAGTAGTGGGGTCCTAAGCTAAACCTTGGAAATCTTAATGCCATAATGCCTTTCAAATCCTCCTAACCATTATCCTACTGCAATAATTCTTGCTAAGAACAAATGCTCATGTTGTGGCAATTCCACCCAGAAGGTAATGGGTTACTCCTATAGCACATCCTTGTGCAATGCTCAAGGCTCTAGACTGAGTAGTAGGAGAAACTTTTAATTTGTTATGAGCCCAAATGATAGATTCAATGAGTTCTTGCCAATAACCACAGCCACTGAATAGAAACATTAAACTGAAAGCCTAGACAAAATTCAGCACCTAAGAAAAAAAGACCATATGCAGATAATGAAGAACCATAAGACTGAATTACCTGAGATGCCTGTGCCCATAAGAAATCCCGTAACCACCCATTAATAGTAATGGAACTTTGTGCAAAGTTTCCTCCTATGATATGGGTTACCACTGCTTGATCACTTATAGTGCCCCAAACATCTGACAGTATTTTCCAACTGAAATGGAAAATTACTACCAAAATTGCATTGTACATCCAGAGTAGACCTAAGAAGACATGATCCTAGGCAGAATAAACCTCCTCTTCCAGGCCCATCACAAGGAAAATGAAAACCAAGATTTGCTTTATCAGGTATCAAACGAGAGTTGCGGTCAAATAGTACGCCTTTCAGTAGTATCAATACAATCACATGGATCATAAATGCATGAATGTGATGGACCAAAAAAGTTTGCAGTTTCTAATGGATTAGGTAACAAAGCTACTTTGCCACCTACTACTACTAATTCATCACCTCCCCAAGTTAAGCTGGTACTTGTTGTTGCACTAGGAGCTGTTACACCCGGTGCTAAAGCATGGGTGTTTTGTACCCATTGAGCAAAGATGGGTTGGAGTTGTATAGCAGTATCTAAAAATATATCTTGGGGATGCCCTAAAGCACTCATGGTATCGTTATGGATATATAAGCCAAAACTATGAAACCCTAGAAATATACATGCCCAGCTAGGATGTGATATGATTGCATCACGGTGCCTAAGGACACAATTTGATAGATCATTGTATCAAGTAATTAGATCATAATCTCTTACCATAAAACTAGCCGCATGTGAAGCAACACCAACTATGAGAAATCCACTGATCCACATATGATGTGTGAACAATGAAAGTTGTGTACCATAGTCAATAGCTAAGTATGGATAGGGGGGCATGGAATACATATGGTGAGCTACAATAATAGTTGAAGAACCTAACATAGCTAAGTTAAGAGCTAATTGAGCATGCCATGACATTGTTAGGATTTCATAAAGGCCCTTATGACCCTGGCCTATAAATGGACCTTTATGGGCTTCTAAAATGACTTTAAGGCCATGGCCAATACCCCAGTTGGTCCTATACATATGACTGGTGATCAAGAAAATAATTTCAATTGCTAAATGATGATGTGCTATACCGCTCAGCCACAGACCTCCCATTATTGGATCTAATCCTCCACGAAAACTCAAAAATTCAGCGTATTTTGACCAATTAAAGGTGAAAAAGGGGGTTGCTCCCTCGGCAAAATTGGGATAAAGTTGAATCAAAAGATCCCAATTCAAGATAAATTCATGAGGAATTGGTATCTCTTTAAGCATTGAGAAATTGGTTAATAGGTAAAAATACATGGATTTGGTGTCCCTCCCAAGAAAGAGACCCAAGTCCTAGTAACCCCGCTAAGCGGCGATTCAACATAGATTCTACATCTTGGAACCAAGCCAATTTTGGTGTTGCTTTGTGATAATGGAACCAATCGACAAAAAGCATTAAGGATGCAAAGACCAATGCACCAATTGTAGTACAATAGAGTTGTAATTCACTAGTTATTTCAGATGCTCACCAAATCTTAAAAAAATTGTGAGGTTATTTGTATTCCCTAGAAGCCACTGCCTACATCACCATTCAATATTTCTTGTCCTACTATTGGCCAAACCACTTGTGCACTGGGTCCAATGTGAGTAGGATCACTTAGCCATGCTTCATAATTGGAAAAACAAGCACCGTGGAAGTACATGCCGCTCAGCCAAAGAAATATAGTGGAGAGTTGACCGAAATGAGCACTAAATACTTTTTGAGAGATCTCCTCTAAATCACTGGTATGACTATCAAAATCATGAGCATTAGCATGTAGGTTCTAGATCCAAGTACTAGTATCAGGACCCTTAGCTATTGTTCTTGAGAAATGGCCGGGTCGGGCCCATTCTTCAAAAGATGTTTTTATAGGATCCCTATCTACAACAATTTTTACTTTTGGTTTCGGCGAACGAATAATCATTAAGTCCTCCTCTTTCCAGACAACACATACAAAGAGACCTGCCAATAGTCAGATTTTTAGTGAACCTTTGAAAGATGGATATTTTATTTAATTTATTATTAGACCATTTTTTTTCCTATCTTCCATCCATCTATTTAGTTTTTCACTAAAGCAATTATGATATCCAAGTTGATCCGGGGCAAGTGTTCGGATCTATTATGACATAACGATTAAGTGCCTAACGGACAATTTAAAATCTTGTAAAACCGTTTCTCATAAAACCCTTTCCTAGTGTGACGAAAAAACTATGTTTTGTGCAACCTAACCTAGACTAATTTATTTCTATCTAACTATATAAATGCCCATATGTATCTACTTCCGTGGAACATAAAAGCTTAATTACTGTACTATATTACATTACATAGAAAATCACAAAATAGTTCATTAGAATTAATAGGATTCATTTCGATATTTATATTTAGTCATTCAAAGGTATTCTTTCCTTTATTAGATTAGTGTTCTATACCCGTATCTCCTTTATCCATATAAGATACCATACAATAATGATTTTAGAAGTAAGAGATATAATGAAATTTCTGATTGGATCTTATCATAGGATATGTATGATCTATTTTATTTGATTAATAGATCCAACAATCAATTGTAATGAATTACAAATTTTATTCGAATTCTAAATGCCTCGTAATCGTCAACCAATTATGTGCTTCAATATAATTATTAGGGATAAGCATTATAGGCTGTTTCCAATACTCAGCAGCTTGATTGAACAAAGCTTCTGTGATTCAGAATCACCCCGTAGAATGGCCCATTCTCCCTGGTTAGAATAGTTGAGTAAATTCTTTTCCTTAAAACCATACTTGAGAGTTTCCTACCTCATACGTCTCAGTAATTGATTCTTTTGGCATCCCATTTTAATCTATACTAACTGTATTAGATTTTTAAGAATTGAACCCCCCCCCCTTTACAAAAAAAAGGAGGGGGATTAACCACAACTAAGCAGACGAAGTTAATTAACTAAGTTTTGAACTCTAATTTTCTTGGTCAAAAATCTATTTTATCTTTTCTCCCCCCCTCCCAAGAATGAAGCATAGAGAAATTTCCTTATCTCATTACATTAGATTTTTCTGAAAGGGAACAATCTCATTTTCATATATGAAATTTATATAGAATCTCTGAAAAGGACTTTCCCTCCATAAGAAAAAAGAACTTCCTATCTTTGGGATCTGACACTACACCGCTGCTCAATATCTTATACCTTAGTGGATCGACTTTATTACATAAGTTGATTACTTCCCATATCCTGAAGTATAAGTAAGCAGTTCTTAACCGTATTGCTCCAATAGCTCGCTAATTGATCTTTACGGTGCTTTGTCTATCAATTTGATCCTTTACCCATAGAATATAGTATATAGGCGTATCTATTTCTTCATATTTTGGTTCTTTTGAAGTCTCTTTCCTTACTACAGCTGAGAAAAATCGTTTCTTTGGACGATGCATATGTAGAAAGCCTTTTTTATAGTATTTACTTTACTAGCCCATTTGATCTTTTTTTTCCTTCTTTCTATAGTGGAGATAGCCACACGTAATGACAGATCACGGCCATATTATTAAAAGCTTGCGGTAAGAATGGATTTCGTTCTAGTGCCTGGAAATAATATTCCAAAGCCTTCATATGTTCTCCGTTACTTGTGTGTATAAGGCCTATGTTATAGAGTATATAACTTCGATCATAGGGATCAATTTCTGGTCGCGTAGCTTCATAATAATTTTGTAAAGCTTCCGCATAATTTCCTTCGGATTGAGCTGACATCCGTTACGGTCGTTCATTCTATTCAAAAAATCTCCGTTCCAGAACCGTACGTGAGATTTTCATTTCATACGGCTCCTCCCTTCAGTGCATAGTACTAAGTAATCCATGGAATCCAAATTTGACTATTCTCATTATATTATGAACTGGCAGGGGCTAGAATTTTTACAGAAAATCTCTAGCCAGCCTCCCTGTAAGGTAAGAGGTTTTTCTTTCTTAACGCCAATCTAGTTCTATATAGAAATGGTAATTCCAACAATTTCTTTGTCCCCAACACCCCCTATTTCAGTAATTAGTCACTACAATGATCTTTGATGGTTATATGGATATCCAAAGTATGAACGAGATGGATGTTTGTTGTCCTAACCATTCTTCTTAGTCCCAATACCAATAAGTAAAGGGATAATTTATAACAAAGTTTTCATCTTGTTGATTCCTAAGTGTAGTGCTTCTTTCCCTATGCCGCCTTTGGGTACTAGTAAAGTAGAATTGACCTGCAATACATAACCTATCGGGTGCCCTTTCGCTCAATACTAAAATTGGCAATTGAAGCATTTGAGGCTACATTTCCCTAGAATACACGAGAGAAGGAATTATTCTATCTCCAAACTTCACCTTCACCAAATGTAGGTTTATTTCAATAAATTGTTTCTTTCCATCTCAAACCACACCCCTTTTTGTAAGACTGAGAGGGCTAAAAACACAAGAAAAAAGAATCAAATTGCACCATCTCTGTAATAATTAAATGCCATTTTTTTCTCCCAAAGTTGTCAAAATTATTTGTAATAAGATATTGGCTACAATTGAAGAGGTCTTATCAATAAAATTTCCATTTATCTGAGATCTAGGCATAATTAATTAGCAATCTATTCTATAATTTTTCTCATTACCCTGAGAGATAGTAATGATCCCACAAACAAAGGAAATTCTACAGTACAAGATAACATAAAAACAAACAGACTAATTTAGTTCTAAAAAAAATGTGAACCCTTCACTCAAATTATAAATTGAAATTATGCTTTTGGTAAGGAGAGATATGAAATGGAAAGAGCATTTTGAATAAGAGCTTTTGATGTTTGTTTATTCTTCGTAGTAATAATATCTATGGCCTTGCAACAATAACTTGGTATATCCACTATACGATTATCAACTAAAATATGTCTATGATTAACTAATTGCCTGGCTCTGGGAATAGTCGAAGTCATACCCAATTGAAAAAGGATGTTATCCAAACACATCTCAAGTAGTTGTAATAAAACTTGACCTGTTAACCCTTTGGCTTTTTCAGCGATATGTACATATCTAAGTAATTGTGCTTCTGTCAAACCATAATGAAAATGCAAATTTTGTTTTTCTTCTAGATGAATACGATATTGTGATCTTTTCCTAGAATGTGATTGGTTTTTAAGATCACTTCCAGATCTAAGCTTTTTACTAGTTAGTCTTGGTAAAGCCCCCAGATGGTGTATTTTTTGAAACGAGGTCCTCGGTGATGAGACATAAAAAAAAGACTCCTTTTTCTTATTTTACTGACATTTCATTTCTTCATATTACATTACAGAATAAATCTAAATAAAAACTAAACTAAACAAGAAACAACGTAAAGCTAAAATGGATTTATTGAAGTACTACAAACAACTATTGACATACTACAAATCAAATAAAATAGAATGGAATAAATTGTATCAATATACACATTTTTTGTATATACAGGAAATAATGTATATACTAAGAAATTTAGACTCCGTCTTCAGATTTGTTCTATACAAATCTAATTCCTCCATTTTGTATTTTTTGATTTCTAGTTATAAGTTATCACCACATAATAGATCTGATTGGTGATCCAACATTTGGGGAAATGGAAAAGGGGGATTGTCAATCATGGAAAAAAGTAGATAGAGAAAAAGCCAGCAATCAAAGTCGAACCGATGACCATCACATTACAAATGCGATGCTCTAACTTCTGGGAAAGAGGGCTCACATAACAGAAATGTATAGGAATTCTATAAAGTACTTGATTTTAGTTAGCTATTAATAAATTCATAATTTAATACTAAAATACTCAAATTCATTTACAATTTTAATTTCGTAAATTAACTTTAATTATCTAATAACTATCACTATAATATAAGTATTTAATAAGTACTTTATAAGTATAATTTGATTTAGTATTATATTATGATATTTTTTCATTTAGTATTATATTATTAAATAAATTATTAAATAATTAAATATTCAAAATAATTCAATATATATTTTATATGATTAAATAAAATATCATGACATGATATTATCGAACTTGAAATTTTGACTAGAAAAAAATGGAATTATTTTTTAGAGTAGTTATAGCAAACTATATTAATTATATTAACTACTGGATCAGTTCTCATATTAGAAAAGAATAAGAAAAGGAGAATAAAGATACAAGAATGACGTATTCTTCTGGTTTCATTTAGCAACATAGGAGATAAGAAAGAATGAATATCGACTATTCTAGTATTGCAAATTGTGCTGTAAAATTGAAAGAGGGGGGGAAGCATATATATCTGGGATATATGTATCCATATTGAATTGCAGATATATCAATAATAGAATCAGTTCTGATTGAAACAAATATAGTTTATCCAATAAAGATGAAATAATAGAGGGTGGCGAAAAAGAAAATAGCAGTATACACTTTTCCAATACAATATAAGAATCATTATCTAATGAATTCAACGGTTTCAAGATAAATCAAAGAAGTAGAAAGGGGGATATGGCGAAATTGGTAGACGCTACGGACTTGATTGAATTGAGCCTTGGTATGGAAACCCACTAAGTGCTAACTTCCAAATTCAGAGAAACCCTGGAATTAAAAATGGGCAATCCTGAGCCAAATCTTTATTTGAGATTTGAAAAGGTTTGGTTTATCAAAAAAACTAGAATCAAAAATCAAAAAAGGATAGGTGCAGAGACTCAATGGAAGCTGTTCTAACGAATGGAATTGATTACGTTATGTTAGTAGTTGGAATCCCTCCATCAAAATTATGAAAAGGGGAACTCTATATACCCAATACGTACGTACACATACTGACATATCAAACGATTAATCATGACCCGATTCCATTATATATATATATGATATATATGTATATGACATTATATATGAAATGAATTGAATATATATGATATGAAAAAAAATGCAAAGTCAATTAGGAATCTATTCCAACCAAAGTTGGAAGTTGAAGGAAGAATCGAATATTTAATGATCAAATCATTGATTCCAGAGTCTGATAGATCTTTTGAAAAATGAATTAATTGGACAAATTAATCTGGAATATGTTGAATTATTTGATTTCGAATTGGGATCATCAATTCATCTATAGAATTTCTTAGTCAAAACAAGAATTGATTTTGATTGAATCAAACTGCATAGCTTAGAGTGTGTTTGTTGTACAGTAGGCATGTCTTATTTAAAGATTCATCCAATGGAGTACCACTTAGCATTTCTAATGAAATAGTAAACACTAATAAACTAAGAAAAACTAATAAATAGAACTATAATATTATTTATCATTATAATATAAGGATATTATTAAGGTATAAGGATTATAAGAATAATGAATATTTATTATCAATAAATATATATAATCACACATTATTGAATGATTCAACAAATTAAATCCCCAATCCAACTCGTAGCATAGAATATAGTTGAAGAGAGGCTAATATGTTTAGGGCCGATTCATTATCTCTGAAATAATCAATTCAATGGAGGTTCTGACAAAAAGCAATTAGTCAAGGGACTTCTACAAATACAAGACTAAGAATAGGTCTCAATCCATGTGACTTAGGATTAAATTTGGTTGGGTTGGGTTAGAGTTTCTAGACAGGATCAATCATGTCATAATTTTCACTTCATAAATTAACTGGGATTGAGTATACCAGAAAATAAAATGTATCACTAACTCTTTGATCGTGGACAGAAAAAGAAGTTAATCCACAAGGATTAATAAAAATAAATAAGTATGGAGATCTTAGGTTATGCCAGATTTGACAAATACCAATAGGATCTGTTAGAGTGGATTATTTTTTTTCTTGTCCCTATACATATGTAACTACGTAATACTTTCATTTCTATAGTTCGACTGATCGATCGATCTGTTCATAAATAAAATAAGGAGATAAAAACTATTATAAACTGAAATAGAATATCTATACAAAAATACAATCTATTAAGGCTATACGGATTTGAGCCATAGACCTTCTCTGTAAAATAGACCAAACTTATTATTATATTATCAAAATGATTTGAACTGTTTCAAAGACCCAACATGCATTTTGTTGCATTGGGCTCTTTCATTAATTGATGTAAAGATTAGTTAGTCCACCATATTGTTTCTTCACAGGAAGATAAAGAGATAATAATATGGCTCCATGTGCTCTGATTCATAATCATTATTTGAATTCTGATTTAGGAGTAATACCAAAGTCTCTCAAAGAAGGATTACTTTGACTTAGGTCTACCTCCGGCCTAGATCAACCTAAGTTAAATGGAGTTTCTATTGCTCCTATGCAAGAGTCAAATATGAGACTTCATACATCATAAAGTTCATAGGATGAAAAGAGATGATTTTGAGGTCCTTATACTCATTATGCCTAGCATTGAATGTGGATTGGGTATTTACACTATCAATTATCAAATCAATGGTAGGTTTTCTATTTGGCACTTAAATTTGCACTAAATCTAAATCAGACTAAATCAAACCAAATAAAATATATGTCAAGCTATTGTTCTCTTGTTCCTCAAATCTATGGAGTAAGACATCGATTTTTCATCTCAATAAGATCAGTTATGCTCATTGTCTAATTGGCTTCTTTTGAAATGCATTGACACACGTGTAAACGAGGTGCTCTACCTAACTGAGCTATAGCCCTTGCCCTTGTCATAGATATCTTCACATATGGATAATTTCTTGTCAAGATGGACAGTCCACGATCCCACATCGTATGATAGCTTTGCGATTGGTTTACTATTTTAACAAATTGGAATTGCTTAGAAATACTATTCTATCTATTTTAACAATCCTAATGATGGAATCCATATGCTTCATTTTGCTAGAAAATCAATCAATCAAATAGTAAAATGTAAAATGATTATTCATCAAATGACTATTCCTTTATTGTATTTTCATAAAATGGGGGGTAGGAAGACTCTATGGAGAAATGGCGGTTCAATTTGATATTGTCTAATGAGAGGTTAGAAGATAGGTATGGGCTAAGTAAATCAATGAATAGTCTTGATCGTATTGGACATGCCCCTAGAAGTGAAGACCCCATTCTAAATGATACGGAGAAAAACATTCTTCTTAGTTGGAGTGATAGTGGTAGTTATAGTTATAGTTTTAGTAATGTTAATTATTTATTGGAGATGAGGAATATTTTTGGTTTGATCTCTGATAACACTTTGTTAGTTAGGGATAGTAATGGTGACAGTTATTCTGTATATTTTGATATTGAAAATCAGATTTTTGAGATTGACAACAAGAATAATAGTTCTTTTTTGAGTGAACTAGAAAGTTTTTTTTTATAGTTATTTGAATAGTTGGTCTAAAAGTAAGAATAACTACTATGTCGGTTACATTTATAGTATTATTTGGACTATAAATGTAAGTATAAGTGTAAGCAGTAGTGAAAGTGGGAGTTCTAGTATAAGTACTAGTAGTAATGGCAGTGATTTAAATATAAAAGAAAGATCTAACAATTTTGATATAAAAAAAATACAAAGATTTATGGGTTCAATGTGAAAATTGTTATGGATTAAATTATAAAAAAAAATTTAAGTCAAAAATGCATATTTGTGAGCACTAGGGATATCATTTGAAAATGAGTAGCTCAAATAGAATCGAACTTTCAATTGATCCATGAACTTGGGATCCTATGGATGAAGCTATGGTTTCTATGGACCCCATAGAATTTCATTCAGAGGAGGAACCCTATATAGATCATATCGATTCTTATCAGAGAAAGACATGTTTAACTGAAGCTGTTCAAACAAGCATAGGTCAACTAAATGGTATTCCTGTGACAATTGGGGTTATGGATTTTAAGTTCATGGGAGGTAGTATGGGATCTGTAGTGGGCGAGAAAATCACCCATTTGATTGAGTATGCTACTAATAAATCTCTTTATATCATTATTGTGTGTGCTTCTGGAGGAGCACGCATGCAAGAAGGAAGTTTGAGCTTGATGCAAATGGCTAAAGTCTCTTCTGCCTCATATAATTATCAATCAAATAAAAAGTTATTCTATGTATCAATCCTTACATCTCCTACAACTGGTGGAGTGACAGCAAGTTTTGGTATGTTGGGAAATGTCATTATTGCTAAACCTAATGCCCACATTGCATTTGTGGGTAAAAGAGTAATTGAACAAACATTGAATAAGACAATGCCTGATGGTTTACAAGCAGCTGAATATTTATTCCATAAGGGCTTATTTGACCTAATCGTACCATTTAATCCTTTAAAAGGTGTTCTGAGTGAGTTTATTTCAACTTCACAGTTTCCTTCCTTTGAATCAAAATACAAAAAAAGAATAGTAACTTAATTTAGTTTCTTATTAGACCCCTTGAACTTATTAACTAGTTAATATTAGTTATAATATATATAGTTATCATAATACCTCTTTATATTTATAAGAGGTACAAATAGTAATCAAGGTACTCATTCTATGACAGATCTTAACTTACCCTCTTTTTTTGTGCTCTTAGTGGGCCTAGATTTTCGGCAATTGCAATGGCTTCTTTGTCTCTTCATGTCCAAAGAAATAAAATTGTTTGGATCTGATGGAACCAAATCTCATCAATTTATTTGAACACTGATTGAATTATGATACAAATATTTATTTAGTGTAATATGGTAGAATATGTGGCTTTTTCCTGACCTAAATGTTGTTATGTACGTAGATAGATAATATCTACATAAAAGTTAACGTATCTGACTAATTACTACTAATGCTTTAATGCTGCATTTTGTATCCGAATAGTGCTAGTTGATGAGAGTTACTTCAGAATCAAGAAAATTAAAGTCAATTTTGGGTTATTCCCTCAATTCTAATCGAATGCAACTGTATCTAATATAGTAAGTATGAACTGGCAATCAGAACATATATGGATAGAACTTATAACTGAGTCTCGAAAGACAAGTAATTTTTGCTGGGCCTATATCCCTTTTTTTAGGTTCACTAGGATTCTTAGTAGTTGGAACTTCTAGTTATCTTGGTTGAAATATGATATCCGTATTTTCATCCCAGAAAATCCTTTTTTGTCCACAAGGTATTGTAATAAAAAATTTGTTAGTTCAAGATTGAGATATTTGAAAATACTATATTGATTCCTTTTTTATATTCCTAATAGATCCAAGTACTAAATAGATTTAAGGATTAAATTTTGACACAAAATGGAAAGAAATAGATCCATAGCCTTGTTTGTTATATAACTCATATTTTGACACAAAATGGAAAGGATTTAATTTTCACAGATAAAAAAATGAAAAAAGAGAAGCATTGATTTCCTTCCCATATCTTGTATCCATAATATTCTTGCCCTGGTGCGTCTCTCTCTCATTTAAGAAAATTTTGGAACCTTGGATTACTAACTGGTGGAACAGCAAGCAATCTGAAACCTTTTTGAATGCTATTCAAGAGAAAAATGTTCTAGAAAAATTCATAGAATTTGAAGAACTATTCCTCTTGGACAAAATGATAAAAGAGTACCCAGAGATACATATACAAGAGCTTCGTTTAGGAATACACAAGGAAAAAATAGAATTGGTCACACATGATGAATATCATCTCCATCTCATTTTGCATTTCTCCACAAATGTAATTTGTTTTATTATTCTAAGTGGTTATTTTTTCTGGGTAATAAAGAAATTGTCATTCTTAATTCTTGGGTTCAGGAATTATTGTATAACTTAAGTGACACAATAAAGTTTTTTTTGATTCTTTTAGTCACTGATTTATGGATCGGATTTCACTCGACCCATGGTTGGAAACGAATGATTGGTTCGATCTACAACAATTTTGGATTGGCCCATAATGATCAAATTATATCTGGTCTTGTTTCCACTTTTCCAGTTGTTCTAGATACAATTGTGAAATATTGGATCTTCCATTATTTAAAACATTTATCTCCTTCACTTATAGTTATTTATCATTCAATGAATGAATGACGAACAAATTAATGAATGAAGATAAAGAACTCATTTGGTTTCGTAATATCAATTAAATGAGAACATTTTTTGTGTATAAAGAAAGCATTTTCCATTTTACTTATTTGAATTCAGATTTTACTTATTCTTTTTTATTTCTACCTGTTCAAGGTATTTGTCCCATACTATACTCTATTTTAGTACAATTATTCCAATACAATAGCAAACTTCGGGGTAGGGAACTATACTAGACTAGCTACTTATCTAATTTATTTATTGTAGAAATTCTGTAATTAATGATTGGACCATGCAAAATAGAAATACTTTTTCTTGGGTAAAAGAACATATGACTCAATCCATTTTTGTATCGATCATGATATATGTAATAAATCGAGCATCTCTTTCAAATGCATATCCCATTTTTGCACAACAAGGTTATGAAAATCCATGAGAAGCAACTCGACGAATTGTATGTGCCAATTGCCATTTAGCTAATAAGCCCGTGGATATTGAAGTTTCATGAGTTGTGCTTCCTGATACTATATTTGAAGTAGTTGTTTGAATCCCTTATGATATGCAACTGAAACAAGTTCTTGCTAATGGTAAAAAAAGGGGCTTTGAATGTGGGGGCTTTTCATATTTTACCCGAGGGATTCAAATTAGCCCCTCCTGATCATATTTCTCCTGAGGTGAAAGAAAAGATGGGAAATCTATCTTTTTAGAATTATCATCCCAATAAAAAAATATTCTTGTAATAGGTTTGATTCCTAGTCCAAAATATAGTGAAATCATCTTTCCTATTCTTTATCCCGACCCAGCTACTAAAAAAGATGTTCACTTCTTAAAATATCCCATATATATAGGTGGGAATAAAGGGAGGGGTCAGATTTATCCTGATGGAAGTAAAAGTAACAATACGGTCTATAATGCTACATCATAGGGTATAGTAAGCAAAATAGTACGTAAAGAAAAAGGGGGATATGAAATAAGCATAGTTGACGCATCGGACTGACATCAAGTGGTTGATATTAAACCTCCAGGACCAGACTTCTTGTTTCAGAGGGTGAATTTATCAAGCTTGATCAACCATTAACAAGTAATCCCAGTGTAGGGGGCTTTGGTCAGGGAGATGCAGAAATAGTGCTTCAAAATCCAATATGCGCTCAAGGTCTT
>RXID01015086.1:0-59039 GCA_005019695.1 Trichopus zeylanicus subsp. travancoricus
GCCAGTTTCGCAATTCCATTTGTCTCCGGTGGACTGGTTTCTTATCGCAAGAATAGCGGTGTAACAACCGAGCTCGAACCGACTCAATAGTGGCTATTTGACTTGGGGGTCAAAGTCAAATTCAATATTAATACTAATAAATTATTTTTATAAATTAATATTTTTTTTATTATAATTAAGATTTTAATAATTTAATTTAATAATAGTATAAAATAATAAATATTAATTTTACCAAGAAAAAAATAATTTTGAAACAACCTGATCCTGATCTCAAAACATGGGACATAGAGCTCCGAGCTCGAGCAGCCGAGCACTAGGAAACTGAGTGGAGCTCAATTTTAAAATTAAACAATTCTTTTTAATTAATTTTATATTAAAATAATTCTTAAATATTTTAATATTAAAATGATCCATTAATATGATAATATTTAAATTAAAAAATTACATCAATTATAATATCAGAATTAGTACTTAAACGTAAACTATATAATATTTTTATGATATAATTTTAAAATTATAAAAATTCTTGAGCTAAAATTGACCGAGTTAATTCCAACTGGAGTTCGATTCTTTTTATAAAACAATTTGAGTTTTTGAGCTCGAGTTTGTTCCAATCAAATTGATATTCCTCCACGATAATTATTTTCTAACGATAATTTATGTTGTAATGTCTCTTTTCAAAATGAATTATTCGTTATTAGCTTCGTGAGTCCACTAGCGTAACAATTTAAAACTGTATGAGCTGAGTTTATTCATACTTAAGCCCAAAGCCTTATAATATAACAAGTCTTAAGCAAGCTATGGCTCAATTTGATTGGAAAGAAATGAGAATAAGTGATTAAAAATAAAATCATTTCCTTTGATTTTTGTTGTTTAATTGCTCAGAAGTAATTTTTTTGAAAGTCAATTTATTTTTGAGCACTTCTGATTTAAAAATAAAAAATAAACTAAATTTTACTTATATATATATATTTTTTTCAAAAAAAAACATTTAGAAGTGAGTCTATTGATATTTTAAATTATAATAATATTAATAACCTCATATACAATAATAATATATATTTTTTACAAAGTATATTTTATATAAAAATAAGTATACTTTTAAAAAATATTTTTCATTCAAAGAAATGTTAAAAATAAATTATTTCTAATCATTTTTGAAAGTGTGTTGAAAATAAGGAAAAAAAAAATTTATCTATACATCCATCTACTTTTGAACAACCAGTTAGCTCTTATGCCATATGCAAAAATCCATTCTTTAAGGTTGGATGTTGTTTAAGATATTTGATCTGTTTTAAGCTTTCGGGCGTGGTGTTCTGTTCTTATTTTCTAGGTTTTTTTCCTCGTGGCAGCGTGTTACTCCTATTTGTATTATTTATGAACAAAAATGAGATTTGCAAAAGGAAATTGAGTGCATACAATTTGTTGATGTACCAAATAAGCAAGTTCCTTCACATCTCAAAACACAACAGGAAGACGCATCCAGACGCTTAAAGGGAGAGGCCTGACTCCTCATCCTCCTCGAGGGTGGAGGTATACACGAAATAGAGAGCCCAAATGAGAGCAAACACGCCGAGAAGGATCCAGCCCAACAGGTTGTTGCTCACGCCCAGGCTTAGTCCTGTGCCCTCCGTGGTCATCCTCTCATCCACCAGCGCCAGCACCGGGTTTGACACGCTCATCACCCCTGCCGCTGGGAACAAAGCCGCGGCCGTTCCCGGGTTTGCCGCCTTCGCCTTTGTCTCCAGTGAGCATCTCACTCTACTACCCCTTGCTCCAATTTGAGGCAGACCTGTACAAGTCAGGAGGGGCTACTACTAAGTAATGCATGAATTCAAACGTGCTCGATATGGAACTATGATTGAGGTTCACCTATGACCGGCGAGGAGGAGACACGACCCGCCACCGCCCCTTTTGGCAAGGCGGCGCTGCGGGCAATGATCGAGGTGGAACTGGAGATGGCGGCCATTGTTTGTCCTCGAGAAGAGAGGAGAGAAGGAAGTGCAGTTGTGTCCCGGTTGTTTGGCGATAGCAACGAAACTAGTTTATTTCATTTGATTTAGGGTGGACAGGCAAAATTATTGGAGGTATCAGTGGCTGTGCGCCACAAGATTGGATATGGCCTCAAAAACCTCATCCTTACCAACCCAATCGAAAGCTTCCACGTGTACACATCATCCGGAGGTCAGAACTGTAGTCCGCGTTATCACAATTTTCATAACCGGAAGAGTGTCATAATAGTACAGAAATCACGAGGATAACATGGAAACAGAGTAACAAATCGGACTGGCAAAAAAAGCTACGAAAAGTCTTATTTAGCTTTGAAGTGTCTGTCAAAAGAATTGCTTAGCTATTGAGATTTTAGCTGCTGCTTGGAAAAAGAACTACAGACTGTTACTTTATGAAAAAAAAAATGCAAAGGATTAGCAGCAAGGTAGAGGGAGCTCATCACCACCGGAATCCAATTGTGATTATTTATGAATGTTGCATTGTTGCAAGTATGGATTGCTGTAATCTACAAACTTGGTCCAGTCACCTTTGTACTTTGGAATGGCAATATCGAGCCATGGTTTCATGATCCCATCATAGTGTATCACTGCTCCCCTCTCAACCTCGTTCCTTCCTACACTTGATTTGAGACCAAGACCAAGCACGTGCCACAGCCGGTCAAGAGCCACTGTTTGGTTATAGAAGACAAGCTGACCAACTGGCAAACTTCCTGCCTTCCATAGCTGCTTCCTTTTTCCCTGCAACCGCAAGAAATACAAGCCATACAGACGATTAACGGTCGAAACTTGATTCCCTACTTTTAGAACCCAAGCGTAGCCCTTAGTGTAGACATTTGACGTACATTGCATTCCACTTATCACAGCCTTCAACAGTTCCAGACCTAGACTTAATTTCGCTACTATTCCGACAGGGGAAAAAAATGAAAGCACTCAATTCTCTACATGCTCATGAAGCTTCTTACATTTTCTCACACGTTCAAATGTCTCTACATAAGCATCTACTGAAACCCATTTACACCCCAGTTAAAACTGTAGAAAACTATAAACACAGGGCAGCACCATTATAAACACAGGGGCAGCACTATTAACAAGTGTATATTAGCTCCACAAATTAGATTGGTCTTCCAAGAAATTAATTATAGTCACAATCTGAAGCTCAAGGAGGCTTGCTAAGGTTAAATGGCTCAAAGCATTCAATGTTAAATTCTTGTGCTAACTATAGTCAATAATCAAGGGTAGCATAGGCTGTTATCTATCACATATTGACAAATAGTTAGCAGAAGCTAATAAGACCCCAAAGTATGAGTATATATTGATGCAAACAGAAAGAGTTACTAACAGAACACAAAGAGTGTCGCTCACCTCTTGAAGCCATTTGTGGTACAATTTCGTTAAACCTTGTCTCCGCCATGCTCGTAGATCAAAGATATTCATTCCGAATGCCCACACACATTTTTTGGGATCAAAGTTCTTTGCAAGGATTGGATCAGAGAAGTCAACAAGTGATTCAAGACGACGAGATGACTCCCCTCTACAAGTTTCAACAGCTCCATTTACTTTACCTTTCAAATCTACATCCCACAAACCTCGCAGATCCCTCTGCACCACTACATCATGGTCCAAAAGTAAAACCTTACTCAGAGAAGGAAAGACATCTGGCAGATAAAAACGAAGATGGTTGAGGGCTGAAGAATATCTTGGGTCTTGGACACTTGACTGTTTAAACATTTTACTGAAATCAGGTGGTAACCATTTAAAATCATCCAAGTTCTCTATCTGAACTGTAGCTTGACCAGGGGGGTTCATCAAAAACCACATCTTCATCGTAGGAAAATTAAGAGAATCAGTTACTATATGAAAGACAATCTTATCAGGTTCCTGCAAAAGATGAAAAAGACAGAAAATTCAGATAGAAAAACAAAAGTAACCAATTACAACGAATTAATTGTCAAGTGATAAAGGAGTTTCTTGACAGTTCCAGACAAGATACGCCTAAAGGAACTACTTTGTCAGACAACTAAAATTGCTTACTGAAGTGTTGAGCCTGTAGGACATCTATTATCTATTTCATTGTACTTTTAAAAGTATACCCAGGGGGCAAGGGAAAATCGCAAAGACAAAATAAATGGTAGAAACTCTCACCTCAGATTTTGAGATGGTAGAATTCACGACCACTGCACATGCTAATACATTGTCAGAAAATATTGCATAGTGATACAATTTTGGATTCTGCACATTATATCTATCAGAATGCTCGCGCTCCTCTGGCTGCAGAGCAAAGTACTCGCCAATAAGTCGCATAGAAAGACAATGAAGACCTTTAGGGAAGGTCCTAGCAGCTAACTGAGTAAGATATGAAGCATGATTTCTCTGCGCATGGAGTTGTTCTTCAACATTATCAGTCATGGCATGCAACTTTGATACCATAGCTGAGCAATCAGGGTAGGCCTTGTTGGCTTTGGACAAAGTAGCTTCTGTGGCTCTCATTTTCTGCAAAGCACTGTATGGTTTTTCAGAGTCAATAGGAAGAAAAGTTCTCAGGTCCAGATAACTAAGAGGATACAATCCCAGTTTTAACTTTAATTTTCCACAATATGGCATACAGAAGAACTATTACCTTCTAGACAAATCTGAGTCTTTGCTAGCATGACTAACTATTCTTTCAATCTCTTTTATACGTAGCTTCAGCTCTCTCACCAAATGGGAATTGCTATTTGGCGGGGCAATACCCAAGTAAGCTTTGGCCATGATTAGCATATCTTCCAATGTTCTTACCTTCTCGTAAGTAACTGGCTGAGAATGGGAGCCACCAGTTATTTCCTCAACTTTTGTTCCATCAGCTATTGCTTGTATCTGTACAATGACATGATCAAATCAAGCACAAAATCGCTTTCATGTTCTTGAATATATTCTATCATGAAACAAAAATAAGTATCTGACAGGATCACTACAACAGGGTTCTAGTCATAAAGGATCCAGTCAAGTAAATCTTCTTTGTTCCACAGCGGGCTGAGTATGCAAGTATACTTTTTTCATACATTAAATCCAAAAAAAGAAAAAAAAAGTCCAAGCACAGATGATAGAGCAGTGGGGTTACAATCAGACATCCAAGTATGGGGCACATGTTATGGTGGATTTCTTGACTTAAGTTTGGTGGGGAAGAAAGCTAAGAGAGGACAACCGCAAAGGAGAGCAACCACCAGATCACAACACCCAAGGTCAATACCCAATGGTAGAAAGTATAGTAAAGCAGGATAAGCATCCCTAGATATGTAAAAGGTAATAATATTACCATGCAAATTAGTAACAGATCACACATCTAGATAATCAAGTCTTCACCAAGAAATGTGGATCCTCCGAAAGGCCTATGTGTTTTCCCTGAAAAATGACACTAAGTGGAAAACCAAAACTCTTCTTAGTTTAACTTCCTCTTGGCAATTTACATTGCTTCCCTATATCAAATCTCCATAGAGTTTTTGATGTAAGTGCACATATCAACGTTAACAGAACTGTTCTGAATAAAACCAGAGTCAAATGCCTTTAGTGAAGCTTTAAGCTAGACAGATACCAGCAGAGCAAAAGTACAGACAAATGTGCTAAGTTGAACTAGGTACAGAACAAACATTAATCAAGAATACCCAAACGGGAGATTATACCTTTTTATCACTAGAAGCTGCACCATTTTGCTTCTGTAGCTTTCCACGTACACTATTACCATGACGAGCACCTTTGAAGCAGAGCGAATAATATCAAACTATGTCACAGGCAGCGAAAATTTAAAATGAAAATGTAACATCAGTAGAAGACTAATCACCTGGATCGGATTTGTCATCAAAGTTGGTGTCATGCTTAGAAGAAGCATTACCACTACTGCCAAGGTTGCCCAGATCCTTGTCCTCCAAAACAGTTCTTTCGGGCTCTTTTAATCCATCTCCTAAGTCCTAAGCTCCAACAACGCAGACAACAATGACAACCAATTTCAAAAAATTTAGCATTCAATTAAAATCATAGAAAGAACAACCACCAACAACAAATACAAATCCATGGAACGTCATCAGTAAAAAGACGCACCAACCTCCTCTATCGAGTTGACCTTCAGAGCACCAGTAGATACCTTCTACATTAATATAAGCCGAAAAAAGCAACTTCTCAATCCACTATACCACAAAATCAGATCAAAAAGGGACAAAACTAAAACTGAAGAAATGGAATTGAGAACATACTGCTGGCGGCAAATTCCTGGCGATGCCGGGGACATCGTCGAAGAAATCCTTGTTCGCTGCGCGAGAGAAATCGCTAATCTAGCGCGGAGAAACCAAACAGACACAAGTGAATATAGGATCGAGATGGATTAGATACCGAGGGATGGAGTGAAATCGACGATCTCAGTGTACAAGAAGACGACGGGAGCAACGACGGAGACGCAGAGGAGGGCGATGATGAAGGCCCTTGGGCGATTGAGACGCTGCCGCATGGATTGCCGGGGTCTGCTCCGCTCTGTGATCCCCTGCCGCGGAGGCAACGAGCATTTCCGGGAGGCCTCGGGTTAGGGCTAGGGTTTCGAGATTTCTCCCGTGAATGATGATGAGGATGATGACGGTGGAGATCGAGATTCGAACGGGAGGAGGTTGATCGAGTTGCTTGTTTTCTTGTTAATTACGAGAAAGTTTCGGAGGGTTGCCTTTTAATTTTATATTTTCTTGGTTTTCAAAGCGAGGGAAAAGCCCTCCGAAGGGAAAACGACCTCAACCATTAGCGGAAAAAAAAAATATTGCATGCCATGCTTTTTGGTGACCGCTTAATCGACCGCTGCATCGACTCACAGCAGTCATTTTTCTTTAATTTTAAGTTCGGGTCGCAGCATTTTTATTTCCTCTTTATTTTAAGATGTTCTAACATGGGATGGGATTCTCCCTAAAACAAACTAAATAAATAAATAAATAAATAAATTGCGAACTAATAATAACAAAAGAGTAATTCATACGTGATATTCATAATCAATTACTCGACGTAGTTCTCTATTTCTATACAAAATCAAAATTAATGAGAGAAAAACAATAAGGTACTATGATGATTTTCGTCTAACAATCGAGTTAGCTTTTCTTAAGTGAAAATGACAAAGAAGACGATAGATATTAGAACTCGGAGAACTTCAAGCGGTTGGGTTATGTAAATTGTCAATTGAGTAGTTGGCAAGTGGTTGGCTTAACAAAGCTCTGGGACGAATATTGATATTATATAGTGATTTGTTGGCCGAGTTTAGTCCGGGTTTCAACTAGCTAAGCCACGATGAAAATGCATTTGGGCTTGATCCGACAGGCTCAGAAGTTGACTTGGCACCAGTTAACCGGCTTAATCTTAATTTAATGCTATGTTCCCACTCGTTCCATACCCAAATTTAATATTTGGGATTCTCACAAACAAATCTAAAATAGAAAAAATCTAGGGAGCATTTGAGTTGTTTTTAATAAATAATAATTAAAAAGTATCAATGTCCCAATCTATTTGATTATTCGAAGGTGAATGCAAAAGGTAAGAAATTATTTTCTTTATTTTTGATTTATTATTAGAAGTCGTCAAAAGTGACTTTTTTTTTAATATTTAATTATGCGAAAATATATTTTTTAAAATATAATTATTAATTTATTTTTTATAAAAATATTTATTTTTTAATTATAGTATTATTATATAAGATTATTGTTGTTGTTATTATTATTATTTAAAAAATTATTGTATTTATTTTTTAAGTTTACTTATGTAAAAATATGAAAATAAAAATTATTTTTTATTTTTGCACATAAAAGAACAAAAGTTAATTAGCTATGGAAAAATTATTTCCGCATAGTTTAAAAATAATTATTTTCATGTATTTTTAATCAATTAAATATTTTTTAAAAAAATGCTATAAATGGACACCAAACTCCACAAGCAGCAACGCTAATAATGATGATGATTATAATGATGATAATTATTATTATAATTTTAATAATTTTAATAATTATCTGGTTATATATACGAAAAATTATTTATTTTGTTATTATTACAAAATTACTTATATTATATTATAATTTTATAAAAAATATATTAATTTAAAATATTTAAAAATAAATATTTTGTTTTGTTTTGTTTTAATATTAAATTAAATATATAATTATCAAATAATTGATTTGATAAAATTAGATTTTAAAATTTAAATTTTGATTTTAATTATATTTTAATTTTGATAAAATCGAATAATCAATTTTTCATAAAAATTAAATTAAAATAATTATTTTGTATATTAATCGAATAGTAATTTAAGTTAAAATCAAATGAGAATAATTTAATTTTTTATATTAATTTTAATTAATAAAATCGATTTAAAAATATTGTTTAAAAATATTTTAATTGTTTTAATTCTTAAAAAATTATAAAATAAAATAAATAATTTTTAAATAATAATAACAGCAGTTAATTTTTCGTAAATTCGCCTCAAACAGTTTCCTCGCGACAAACTCGGAAAAAAAACATTGCCGCCGTCAACGTGCTCTTCCTCCTCCTCCTCCTCCTCCTCCTCGATCAGCATACATCACCATCCATGCCCGCCTCCTTCCCCACCCAAACTTAGAATCGTAAAGCACTTCCATACAGACCCTAACAAGAGGAATTTCGCCGGTGACGTGGCTCGGGACGCCGCGGCGGCGGCAGTGGAAGTGAGCCAGGTGGCCAAGAAGAAGGCCGCAGCGGCGAGGAGCTGGATTCTGCTCGATTCTTCCGGGGATGAGAAGGTTCTGGACGCAGACAAGGATGCGATTATGCACCGGGTCCAGATCCACGCTCGGGATCTTAGAATTCTCGATTCTCTCTCTTATAACGTGAATAGTAATAAATTAGTCTTATATTAAATATTAAATAAATAAAATTTAATATATACAGTGAAAATATACATATTTTATAAATTTAAATTTTTGAGATAGTTTGGTGTTCGATCCATTATATTATTTTGGTTCGATATTTTTTTTCAATAAATAATATCAGAATTTCAGATTTAAAATTATATAAATTTTTAAGATCGAAATTAGTGTCATGTCACGGTGCGACGGAACTAAACCATATAAGTGGAGAACTGTTCTGAATTTGGATTATTAGGATAGTGTTTGCGTGGGCTTGGAGTAGGTGTTGCTTAGAGATCCTCAGGAGGAGAATGTTATCCCAATCGTGGAGGAGCTCCGGAGCCACTTGCCGCCTGCGAATGTTGGTCAGCAAGGGCAAGGGAAAGCAAGGGCGAACTTCAGTGGTCAGCATGATCACGAAAATGGCGAAGAAGATGGTATGCTGCATGTGAATTAGTTTCTTTGAAATTCTGAAATCTTTTCAAATTGCGTTAGACTAGTCTATGGATTAACTTGCTAGTATAAGCTTGTCAGATTGCATTTTGTGCCTTACTCATTCTAATTAAGAGATGAGATTATAAGAGTATAAAACTATCCCTCCATAGGGTGCAGGGATTCTAGAACCTCAGTGTCAGCAATAAGCTCCACCTTGATCCAAGTAACAAGAAATTGATATATATTTTATTCCTGAAAGAGAGAGCAAGGTCTTACATGTTATGGGCTAATTTCCTTTTCCTAATTCATGTAAACTTGGAGCACAAAAGTTATGTCCAAAATTATGGCGAAGATATGACTTCTTTTATACCATCATGCCTCATAATTTATTGCAAGTTGGAAGTGGTGTTTGCACTTGGTGGTTCCCAAATCGCCTTTTCCATCGTATAAAGGTAATCAAATCCTTCAATGATGACTGATTTGATTTTATGTTATTTGTAGAATCTCCATTTGAGTTCCGAGCGCTAGAAGTTGCTTTAGAAGGGGTTTCCAGCTTCCTTGATGCACGGACTTCTGAATTAGAGATTGCTGCTTACCCTACCTTAGATAAGCTGACCTCAAAGGTGTAACGCATTCCACTATTCTATTTGTTCTTGCTAATTTTGGAAGGAAGTACTGTAGAGAAGTTCAAGGGAACTCAAAAATCCATATTCATTGTCTCCATGCCCGGTGTGTTAATGATCCTTTACAACATTGAAATAAGGTAAATTCTAGGTCATGTGAACAATGAAGGAAAAATAAAAGATTCCATTTTATTTTTTATAGGCTGGTAAGTAATTGGATGTTGTTAGATGAAAAGATAAGAAAGGGTGTAGATGGAGTACATCATTTGCATCAATATGGTATGGCTTGAAAAACATAAACAAAATGGTCATGGCTACTTCCAAAACTGGGTTTTATCGGATTGTAAGGGTATTGGCCTTACTCTTGAAAGCATCACCCTATGAACTCAGAGCCCAATTTTGAAATTCAATGATAATGGATAGACTCTGGCATTCCTAATTGCCTTCTGGAATTCTCTTTACCAGGACTGCAGGACAGGTTAGACATTTCAAGAACTATTGACTATATTATAAAATACAGCCATCAATCCTTGTTCTTTTGAAACATAAAGTTGAGGTCTCTTCTTTGTCATATAGTGTGGAGTTTCTATGGAAAGGAGGACTAGTCTATAATCAAGCTGTTCTTATATATTTGTACATCACAAAGATGTTGGACTCAGGCTTGTGATGACTGGCAGAGAACAGCTTGCATAATGCCAATATTCAGTTTTGTTATACATGACATTCCAGCATTGTTAAGATGTTTTCTACAGAGTGGAAAAAAGAGCCAAGAAGTATCAGGAGCTTGATTCTGCTGTATCCAGTGTTTGGGTTGTTGATTATTTTTATTGACAATATGTCATCACTTATAGGTGTTTGTAATTACTAGAAATTCCTCAATTTTAAAAACTGGGTGTGGCAATAGCTGGCACTTCATGTGATATGTTGTTGTCACAGCTAGTGGAAATTGATTTTATATGGAGGCATATACTTATCCTGTTGTGGCCCATAGTTTTCCTCATATTTTCTTGTGCATGTCAAGGTCTCTTCATTTCTATGAGCAAATTAGTTCAGAATGGATTGGTTTCAGCGGTACCTTGTTACAGATTTGGTTGTCACACAAAGTAAGGTAGTTCGGCTCTGTGTCCGCAGGCAGTTACCCATTCCTTTTCTCTCAAGTTCTTTGGATTTTTTAGAATATGTTCATCTCTGCAATTATATTTTGTTCTTGTTTCCTTCATATTTACCCAAAATTGTGATTTTCCTCACAGATTAGCAGCCGAAATTTGGATAGAGTGTAGAATGACTAGGTTGACTGCGCGTGTCCAGAAGGTGTGCTTCTTAATTGACACTTTCTTCCCATTCAGGTATAATTGAGAATCAGGATTGGGAAAGCTAATGTTGGTCTGGAGATGGTGATGGGACCTTGAAGGTGAAAATGGAAGGCAGTCTTACTATTTGAATCCAGAAAACAAAAATAGAATTATTAGGGGCTTATTGCAAATCATTTTTGAGACAATTAGAATTTATAACTCATCTCTGGCCAAACATATATGGACTCGATAGCATCTAGTTAGTCACATACTCAGGGATCCATAAGTTGAACTACTTTGCAGAAGTTAGTGGTCATTTTTGTATTGAGTTTTTCACAAATCAAGAAACCTATGCCATCATAACCTAGTATTATGGCCTATAGACCACTGCCTTCACTGATAAGCATTAAGCAGCCGCTATTTTACTTTGTAAATTTACACAAAATATATTATCTTCACTTGAAAATAGATGATTCAAATGCACATTTTGGAGAGCCCCTAGCCCAATAGATACCAAAAAATTGGAAAGAATAAATAACCTTAATGAAAGATTTTAACGTCTAGCATTACTATTGAACATTCTGTTTTGTATACCTCTTGATGAAGCAGCAGTTCTTCCCCAGAAGTACATTCAATAAGGTTATTGATTGGGACCTGCTCTACTTATCTGAGATTTAATGGTGCTTTTTCTTGACAAATTTTTGCCTAATATGTCATTGTTAATTTCAATGCTGCGTTATATTTCTTCTTTGGTAAAGATATTGTGTTTTATTTTATAACTATCCCTTGGCTATCTCCAGGTAAGAGATGAACATGAGCAACTGTTACATGATGATGATGACATGGCATATCTTTACTCGTCAAAGAAATTAGCTGGTGCATCTTCATCCATCAGCAGGTCTGGTGCACCAAAATGGTTTCCTGTGTCACCAACAATAGGCTTAAAAATATCAAGAGCAAGTAGGGCAAGTGCAGCAACAATTAATGGAAATGAGAATGATGTGGAGGAATTGGAAATGTTGCTTGAGGCGATAGCAACAAACGGATCTCTAAAACTGATGGCTTTTCTGTTTGTGTAAAGAAGAATAGCTAGGTCTATCATGTTGTTCAGAAGGTATTCAAACTGTCTTTATCACTATGTTGCAGGCTTATTTTATGCAAATCGACACGTATTGAACAAATTGACGATGGTATGCAACACCACATAATAGTGTCCCTTGTACTTTCCCTATTTTGGTATGTCACTTAATTATCTGGAAAAGTGCTCCAAAAGGTGTATATGGTAGATGGTACCAAGTTCTTAATTGGGAATACAGATTGTTTTTTGAGGAAATCTTCAAGTGATATGAGCTGGACAGATGAGAAGCTTTATCTTTTTAACAAACCATCTGTTCTTATTTGTTTGTTGATAAAGTGAATTCTCGTGGTTCTTGGTTGTTCTTGCAAGCTATTATCTTCATTTTTTGTTAGCTTTGAACTGTTATGTATATTAACCCAATCTGAAAATTTTGCACCAGCTGCATGAATATATTGATGACACTGAGGATTACATCAACATTCAAGTAGAGTTTCCTCTTTCCTTTGTTTGTTTTACCATAGTTTAATGGTTCACTCTTTAATGATTGCTTAATTCCTAAGCATGGTCTATATTTTTTTTTCAGCTCCACAATCATCGAAATCAATTGATTCGGGTGAGTCTCATTGCTTATATCTTATTGTAGCTAGCTCTCAAGTTACAATTGACATTTTGGGATACATATTTTTTGTATGGCCGACTAACTAGCTGCTTAGAAATGTTTAAATAAACTATTTTAACTCGTACCTTTTTTTCTGTACCTATTTTGGCAGTTTGAACTGTTCTTAAGTTCTGGCACCGTTTGCCTTTCTCTGTATTCTTTAGTTGCCAGAATGTTTGGTATGAACATACCATACTCATGGAACCAAGATCACAGATACATATACAAATGGGTATGTTTTTTCGCTCTCTGTTACGAGGCAATCTCGTATGCAATTCTGAAACATTCTTTTGGGTTGTTTCTCAAGGCAGGAGTAACATGTGCTTTTCTTTTCATTTTTATTGTTGCTTATGCCTGGTGCAAAGGTCTTGTTGGCTTATGATCTCAACCAGTAGATGGGACATCGAAGCTCTCATTCCATCCATGTTTTCGGAGATGTGCGACAGATAGATGTATTCCCGCATCATATGAGAGGCATGGTTTCCCCAAATCTGTGGTCTTCCAGGTTTTATGGACTCCGAGCATTTCAAACATTACCATACTAATGCTTTCCAACATTCTACTGATTTATGATTCCTCCTACTTCCATACTCCAATTGTAGTTCAGGGTTGCCCCATGTAACTTACATAATGCAAGGACAGGATCATATATAAAAATTTAGAATATCGACTCCAAGTGTAATAAAAAGCTTGAACCTTGTATTGCATTTGCACCCATTTGTTTCTTGTGTTTTTAGCTTTGATGCCTTTTTTTTGCATGATTTCTTGTTTGCATTGTCGAATGCAAGTCTCTCATTACTGCTCGTTTGATGTTTCTTATGTTTAGGATGTCCAAGTTTGCTGAGAAGTCATATTCAGAAGCAGTAGTTCATTTGGCCTGGAAGAACAAGGAACAATATGGCTGCAAAACAACTTAATGATTCACATAACTCAAACACAATGGTCATAAATTCTCGCCGATACAATCCAACCACTCAGAATTATCTCATAGCAAGTTAAAAATCACTGGAAAATTAGATTATCAATTGGCTTTCATAGAATTATTAGATATCTTACAGTTTGCCCCTTAATTTGCAAATATGTGGATAATGGTGTTTGCAGGGGTATAACTGCAAAAATACCGTGAAATTCCCAACTGCTTTATAACGGCCCTCCTAATATTTCTCCCCGCTCTAACTGAACCAATCGAAAGAAAGAACCGGTCTCCTTCTTCAACCTCTCTTCTTCTAGCAGCAGAAGCAGCAATAACAACAACAACAGTATTCGCCGATCAGAGACCATGAGTGCTCTGCCGAAGAAGAAGAGATCCGTGGCCGAACATGGCGACATGATTTCTGACTTCGGCCTGTCAGCGGCGATCGGCAACGGCGAGGACCTGGCACCAGTCGCCCGCTACGCCTTCGAGGTCGGCAAACCCGAGGCCTTGGTCCACCAGCTGCGCAGCATCGTCAAGAAGAAGGAGGTCGAGATCGAGGAGCTCTGCAAGCTCCATTACGAGGAGTTCATCCTCGCCGTCGACGAGCTCCGTGGCCTCCTCGTCGACGCCGACGACCTCAAAGGCATGCTTTCAAGCGAGAACTACCGCATCCATGAGGTGTCCACCTCCCTCGTCTCGAGGCTCGACGAGCTCCTCCAGATGTGCTCCATCAAGAAGAACGTCTCCGAGGCCATGAAAGCCTTGAAGCTCTGCGTCCAGGTCCTTCGTCTCTGCCGCACCTGCAACGAACAGGCCTCCAATGGCCGCTTCTATCCGGCACTGAAAACCCTAGGTTCGATCCAGAAGCAGTACCTGAAGAACATTCAGGTGAAGACGCTACAGCGAGTGATCGGCCGGAGGATTCCAGAGATCAAGCTCTTCATTGAGAAGAAGGTCTGCAGTGAGTTCAATGATTGGCTCGTCCACATTCGGACCACTGCCAGGGAGATCGGCCAGCTCGCCATCGGCCAGGCCTCGTCCACCCGGCAGCGCAACAAAGAGCTGAGGGCCTGGCAACGGGAAGCTGAGGAGCAGAGCCGTCTGGGCATTGGCCATTGCGTGTGCACGCTGAATGTTGAGCAGGTCGATGACGACTGCATTGTGGAGTTCGACCTCACGCCGATGTATCGGGCTTACCACATCCATACTTGCCTCGGCCTCGAGGAGAGGTTCCGGGACTACTACTACAAGAACAGGATGATGCAACTCAATCTCGACTTGCAGATCAATTCTGTGCAGCCGTTTCTTGAGTCCCATCAGCCATTTTTTGCGCAGATCGCTGGGTACTTCATCGTGGAAGATCGGGTTTTTCGCACGGCCGGAGGATTGTTGTCGGAGTCTCAGTTGGAGGCGATTTGGGAGACCGCGGCGGGGAAGATGACTTCCATTTTGGAGGACCAGTTCAAAAGGATGGACACTGCTAGTCATCTTCTCCTTGTCAAAGACTTTGTTACTCTCCTTGGCGCGACGCTCCAGCGGTACGGGTACAAGGTGACTCCATTGCTGGAGGTCGTCGACGGTACCCGGGACAAGTACCACGAGCTCCTACTCGACGAATGCCGGAAACAGGTCGCTGAAATCCTCGCCAATGACACCTACGAACAGATGGTGATGAGGAAGGAGTACGAGTACAACATGAATGTGCTTGCATTTAATCTACAGAACTCTGATACAATGCCCAGGTTTCCTTATGTCGCGCCGTTCTCCTCCTCCGTTCCCGATGTTTGCCGCGTTGTCCGGTCGTTCATTGAGGACTCTGTGAGCTACTTGTCGTACGGAGGTCAGATGAACTTGTATGATGTGGGGAGGAAGTACTTGGACAAGATGTTGATTGAGGTGCTGAACACCGGCCTGATAAACACGATGCAAAGCGGCACATTGGGCGTGTCTCAGGCGATGCAAGTGGCAGCCAACATTGCCGTTCTCGAGGGCGCCTGCGACCGATTTCTCTGCCAAGTTGCGCAGCTCTGCGGAGTTCCGATTCGGATGGTAGAAAGGCCACATGCTGGATTGGCTGCCAAGACTTTGCTCAAGGCATCACAGAATGCCGCTTACAACTCGTTGCTGTTTGTTGTGAACACAAAGCTGGATGAGTTCATGGGCTTAAGCAATGTAAACTGGACAGCAGAGGATCCACCACAGAATGCAAATGAGTACATGAATCAGGTTATTGTTTATCTCGATACACTGTTTTCCGCATCTCAGCAGATATTGCCTGTTGATACAATGTACAAAGTTGGAACTAGTGCATTGGAGCATATCTCTGACTCCATCGTGTCTGCTTTCCTGAGTGACTCTGTGAAGAGGTTCACTCTCAGTGCAGTCATAGGCATTCACAATGATCTGAGGATGCTGGAAGCATTCCTAGATGAGAAGATTCACACTACTGGATTGATTGATTTCAAGAAAGATGTGAATTTTACAGATTGCCTGGTGGAAGCTAGGCAACTGGTGAACCTGTTGTTGAGCAATCAGCCTGAGAACTTCATCAATCCTGTGATAAGGGAGAAGAGCTATGGTGCTTTGGACTACAAGAAGGTTGCTAATATTTGTGAGAAATTCAGGGATGCGCCGGATACAATTTTTGGGAGCTTGTCCAACCGGAACGCAAAGCAGAACGCAAGGAAGAAATCCATGGACATGCTGAAGAAGAGACTGAAGGATTTCAACTGACACTGTTCACGCTAACTTATTCTTAGCAGTCAAGTTAGCACTAGATTCTTTTGAAATTCTCTCTCTTCCTTCTTTTCTACTTTGTTTCATGCACATTGAATAAGTCTACATTTGCCCGACCGGAGTTTTTGGTGAAGTTTGAAGTAGCAAGGTCATGCTGTGCCTGTGTTGAGCCTCTGCAGTTTGTACATGTCCAACGACAGCAATTGGACGAAAGATGACTTTGTGTTCATTGTTTGATTTCTCATAGATTTTATCAAATAAATACTTTTATCAGGAATCCATTGTCGTCTAGTCTGGTTGGAATGCCTGGCTTTCACCCAAGCGATCCGGTTTCAAATCCCGCCAATGGAATAATTTCTGTATTACTTTAAAAGAAGAGAGAGTAATTTGCTTCACTGAAAGCAGTCAATTTCAAATTTTTACATAAAACACCTCACATATTAGCCAAATTGCAGAAATAGTGATGAAGAATTCCAACCAATAACGAAAGATCTTGTACATTGTCGGTATCTACATTGGCAAAGTCAATCTTAAATGAATACCGTGACAAAGACAAAAGTAAACGAAATAATGAATACGGTGGAACATAATGTTCTCTTCTGACTAAAACTTGCTTTGGCCAAAAGAACACAAAAATAATTGAAAAGAATGACAGGGTGCAATATGCAAATATACACAAGTACTAGCGCATACTCCAAGATTCTAGCAGGAAGATGGGGCGACCGACTGCTTCACTATTAAAATGATTGGTAATGGCCCACTTCGGGTTTATCATTTTTTTTTTTTAACAATTTTATTTTTCTTAAGCAAAGTGTGATTCGTGCCGTGAACTGAGGACAAGCAATAACTGGGGGCCCGTGCTACGTGGCAGCCAGACAACAACGCTGTCCCGGTCCACTCCGGACCGGACCCGGTCTGCGTCAAACCAGCCCAGACCGCACTCGCCTCCCCACCATCCGATTCAACCAACTACCGCGTCAGGAATTGCGAGCCGACGAGGTTTCTCGTTGCCGATCTCGAGGGAACACCCCCCGCTCCCTCCGCCTGCGGTTTTCGATCGCACCACGCGTTTCCCCTTGCCAGGATGGTGAATCGCGATTCTCCTTGTCCCCAGGGCATGTCAAGCAAAGCCGCTCCCATGCAGGCTGCGTGCATGCCACGAATCCCGTTTAGTTCTCGGCCCCACCTCGTTTCCCGCGCGCCTACCAAATCCGCCGCCAAACGTTCCTCGAGATTGATACAAGTATGAGGATGTACTAAATACAGATCTCGAGGCAGATAGCGGCGCAGGTTAGACGAGGCCCTTGTCCCAGGCTCGATGAGAAGAGGGGGAAGGATTCCCCGTAGCCACGTTGTTTTGGCACAAGCCCGCCGAACACACGCACGCACACACACAGGCCCTTCTGCCTTTTCCTCCTCGTATTTAATCCCTACCTTGGCCCCATATTTTAACCTTTGCTCATCGTCTTCGCACCAACCGTCGGTTTTGGGGCTTCTCCCGTCGCCGCCCCCAATCCATCGAGGCAAAGATCGGATCTTTTGGCCCTGGATCGCCACTCTCCCAGGCTCGCCGGCGATCAATGCTCGGTGAGGCCGCTGGCTCGGAGGGAGGGCATGCAGCGCGGGAGGAGAGGAGGGCCCGTCACGAGGGACGCGGCCGCCAGGGAGCCGGTGCCGCAGATCGTCAGGGTCAAGAGGGAGCTGGTGGCGGCGTGCATGACGTGCCCGCTCTGCCACGAGCTCTTCCGCGAGGCCACCACCATCTCCGAGTGCCTCCACACCTGTGAGTGCCTCTCGCCTGTCGGGATTGAGTCGTGATGCGGGGATTTTTGGTTGGTTTGGGATGTGCGGTGGGATTCGCGTGATTGTTTTTGGGTTTCGATTTTGTGTTGTTTTTTCGTTGAATTTGTCTGATTTGGAGAGGAAAAAAATCTGGCTTTTCATGAGTTTGCGTTGCATGTGGCTACATGATCCATTCGGGACGCGTGCGGGTTGTTGTTGTAACGTGGGAATTTTGTGTATTTTGGGATTTCCGTGGAATTTAGTTGATGTTGTGAATTGTTTGTGTGATTTGATTGCATGATCGTTGTTCTTCCTGCTTTCCTGTTTCATTGAATTTGAGCTTTTGCTGCGTGCCCAAAAGACTGCCTTTTTATGGCTCTCTGTTGCATGTGGCCTTGTGACCAATTTAGGACGTGCAGATGGGGTTCCTAACGTGAAAAATTTTGGCATTTGGGGCAACTTCTTTAGATCTTTAGGTTCATAGTTTGTATTGCTTGTGTGATCCGGCTTGTTTATGTTTCTCTGTTTTCTGGGATCTGAAATTGTATTTTCCCCCAATAAAGATTTCATTTTTTATGGTTTTCAGTAGCTACGTCAGGTTTTACTGTAATTTCATTTGCTTTTATGCTAAAAGCTATGAATTTGAATTCAGTGTGTTATGTGTTTTTATGGAGTTGGATGACAAAAAATTCCCTTCTATTTTGGTTACGCGTTGGATGTGGCCGTGTGATTGTGCTGAGGTGGCTTCTTTCTGTTTTGGGGTGTTTGGGATTTGTTTGTTCGCTTAGTTTTTGGAGGAGGTTTCAGTAGACACTTCATGTTAAAGTTAGTTAGGCATGTGGTTTGCACATGCTAAGGAGATTTGCTGCTGTCTATCTATGTTCAGTGGTTTAAGAAAATTCTGAACATGTAGCTTTCAGTTACAAAATGGTGTTCATTTTGTTGATTCAATTTCCTATGCAAGCAGCTGATCGCTGGGATTATGATCTTTCATTGTATCCCATGTTGCTGATTGATCTAGGTGATGTCATGAATAGCTTTGGGCAGCAATCTCCAATGATGCCCAATTTTTTTTTAGTTTGTTGTGAAAATAAGTTGAATTGGTTATTACCGAGGCTGCTTTCTATCCATTTACCTTTCCTTTTCTGCTGAGCTCATCATTATGTTGCTATAGGTATTTCATCCTGATGGATAAATTTACTATGCTTCTTGATTTAATTATGCCAGTACCTATTTTAGCATCACCAAAATGAAACCCATCCTTATTATCCTAGTCCATTGTCAGTGTTATATAGATCATTCAATCAGGTTATAGTTGTGATATATTTATGTACTTTTCATGCCTCGATTCTAGTTACTGATTGTTCATGGAAGGTATATATTTCAGTGTCTTGCTTATGGTTTAATCCTTCCATGTAAACTAGGCTCAAGGTTAACATATGGCATCTGATTTATTTTTACATAGTATCAAATTTTACATGTGATGAGAGGATCTTTTCTTGCAACAGTTTGTAGGAAGTGCATTTTTGAGAAACTCGCTGATGAGGAGGTAGACTACTGCCCAATCTGCAACATTGATTTGGGTTGTGTCCCTGTGGAGAAGCTCAGGTAAACTTCATTTATTTAATTTGATCTTGTTGATATCCTAATGCTTACAATTTTGTTACATAGATAGCTTTTTACTGCAATGACGGGAGTTCTGCTTATAATAGCAGAAACAGCTTACGTTCTGCTTATTTCCTGCATCAGTAAAATTAAGAATTTTGGTTCATTTAGCTTATTTTGTGAGTCATCTTGCTAACTGCAATATTGAATTATGTATCAGGAAGAAATATAATCCTTGTGTCTGTGTATCTGCTTTATGCAAGTTCATTACTGATTTTCCTCAGCAAGTAATGGCAGAAATGTGTATCTATTTTATGCAAAGGTTCATTATTGATGTTCATCAGCTAGTAATAGCAAAATTGGTTATCTGTTTTATACAAAGGCCTCATTATTGATTTTCATCAGCTAGTAATAGCAAAATTGCATATCTGTTTTATGCAAAGGTTCATTGTTGATCTTCGTCATCTAGTTATAGCAAAAATGTTACCATTGTTTTTCATTTTTAAGCTCACAACAAATGAAGGTTTGGCTATTACTATTAGCATGGGTTTGACATGGCAATTTTTTTTTCTGTTCCTTAGTAATCTGTGACCTGTATTCGAGACATAAACCTGCAGTAAACATATGCAGGCCGGACCATAACCTACAGGACATACGGGCCAAGATTTTTCCTTTCAAAAGGAGAAAGGTTAATGCACCTGAAGTTATATCTCCCATTTCTTTGCCAGTCAGAAGAAAAGAAAGATCTCTTTCATCATTGGTAGTCAACACACCACGGGTAGCATCTCAGACCGGTTTGACAGGAAGGAGAACTAAAGCTGTTGCAAGAAGGGCTGCTGCCCTACATGCGCTGAGTCCTGCAATTAATGAACTCAAAAAAGAGGATGACAATGACGAAAATTTGGAGAACTCAAGCTCATCTGAGACTTTGAGCAAGATTGCTCAAAGTAAAAGGCAGGTAAGCAGGACTATGATCATCTGATTCTGTAATTGTCATATAGATATATTTTATATGTGATTTACTGAAAGTATTTAGTTCCATTTTCTGTATAAAATTTTCTTTTGTGGTTAATTTTATGGATACTTTTTCTTCAGAATTACGCAAATGCCGAGTCTTCTAACCAGACAACCAATAGAGCTCTGCAGAATGGTGAAGATTCATTTTTGGATAAGGCTGAGCTTTGGAAACCTTTGAATTGTTTGGTTGAAGCTGCAAACAGAACAAAGGCACTCAAGGCCAGCAGCCCACAAAACAATGTTAAAGCAGAGCAAATTAATGGTCTTGATAGTGAAGTAAATGTTACCAGATCTAAGGTCAGAGATCAACTGAATAAATTAAAAATTCAAGATGACCATAATGGCAGCGTTCCCAGTACTCGAGTGCCAGTTAGATCTAGGAGACTGAATGCAGCTAGTCGGAGAAGGAAGGAACTTGGGACCTCAGCCCAAGCACTGGTTGATGCTGCCAGTAAACGTGAAAGACGGATAAGCCCAGTTTGGTTTTCATTGGTTGCTGCTAATGACAGGTGTTTACACTTATCTTTTGTGCTATTTTGAGTGGTTGGCATTTGAAAATAATCTGAATATTCTGTCTGATATTGTGCACAAACATTTCAGGGTTGGAGATAGTTCATTACCGCAGATCTCTGCGAGTTACTTGAGGATTAAGTGAGTTCATTTTGCTTCAGTATATGCACATAAAAAGGTTATTTTGCCCCAATTTGCACTCAAAATGGGAAGTTTGTTTTTATATGCTCTTTTTGTTGTATTGCTGATTTGCCACTTGGAGTGCTTTATTTCATATAGCAGTCAATTTTCATAATCCTGCAGTTGATGTTTAGCCATGCATAGTTGAACATTGATACAAGACAGCTTTTTTTGTTATTTTTCAAGCCAACATCATGAGCCTGCTTCTATTTTTTTCAGTTGATTCTTAGCATGCCCAAGTCCCTGCAGAATAAAACCTGGACACCTGTCCTGCACTTCCATTGACTCTCTGATCTTATTATCTTCTTCTTGGTTCTCATTCGACCTAAATTAATATTGTTCCATTGCTAGAAAGTTTTAGGCTGGATCTTCAGAATAAGATTCAGAATTTTTAACTCATATATTTGTTGCATTTTATTTCTCAATTGTGAAAATTGTCTGATGAATATCCTGGATTTCTTGAGAGGTTTCTTCTTTGGCAGAGACAACCTAACTGGTGTCAAGTGTGTTTTCAGTCTGTAAGAAGAAGGAATGTCAAATGGTGTTTGGATCTTCAAGTTCCTTCTTCCTGATTTTCTTATGAAATTTGTGCACATGTCACTCATGTCACGTGCGAGCGAAGAAATAATCTCTCTACTCCCTTGTTATCCTGGGAATGCTGTATCTATGATTCAATGTTTTCCTGATCGATTACTTTCAAGAGGAATCTTTCCTTTGCCACATGATTTTGTCCACTTCACTTTCTCCCTTGAAATCATTCACTGTAAGTTTGTAGTCTCTGACTTCATCTTTGACAGGACTTCCTTTTATTTCTAGTTTGATGTCCAAGTTGCACTTGAATTTTCTCCATCTGTTGGAATCAGTTTTTTGTTTTTTTGTTAAACTATTTGATCATTTGTTCGCTATAAACCCTTTATAAAATAATGTTGGATAGCATTGAGTTTTACTTCTTAATGATCGCTCAGTTACTATAACATTCTTCCAACAGTAAGTTTATAATTCTTAATTTCTGGTTACAGAGATGGCAACCTACCTGTTTCGTTCATTCAGAAGTACTTAGCAAAGAAGCTTGACCTGCTGAGTGAGACAGAAGTGAGATGACTATCTTGATCACTTAGAATGCATAGGATTACAGCATTTACATGAGACGGAGTAGACTTTGATATTAGCAATTTTTCTATAGCATTGTCATTACATGATGTTTGCCATACTTGCCATGACGATAGGTAGAAATTACTTGCAAAGGACAACCTGTGGTTCCGACACTGGCCCTGCACAGCTTAATAGATCTTTGGCTGCATAAGGAATCCTCACAAAGAGTACAAGCATCTGTGGGAACTTCAGCCAAGGATTTTGTGATGGTGCTGTCCTACTGTCGAAAATTAGAGGCGACATGATCTCAGCTACCGGTTTCATTCGTCCGACCTTCAATAAGCTAGAAATGTAGAAAGATCCGTATTTTGGGGTCCTATAGATCATAGAGCAACATTTCTGCTTCTAGATATTACCAGGTCCATTGCTTCTCACTCCTGTGCTATTATGTAACGTAATGTATTCCCTAATGTTTCAGTTTTCAGTCACAAAAGCCTCCCTCATTTGTTATAAAAGCTGGGATTTTGTAGTTTTTCCCCACCGTACTGAACGCAATTCTGTTTTTTTTTGTTCTTTTTTAATGTATTGGTGTGGTATTTGTTGCTTTGAGGCAACAAATGGAACGCTGTTGCTTATTTTTTTAATCATTTTTATTTATGGTTTTGACGAAATTTATCCTTTTGGAATTAATTATTATTTATTTTTGAATGTGTTGCATCAATTGTTGGTTAGAAGAGGTGATTATTAATTCAATTTCACAACGAATGAACACGCCAACAATTTTTTGGGCCTGGCGACTCCGGTAGAAACGTTTTGGGTACATATTTTGCATCAGAATTTTAGAAGAGCGCATGACATGTGACGAAGTAGGTAAGCTCCTCGAGGCAGTCGAAACATCAGGTCTAAGAAAATATAAAAGGCCAAAGAGAAAATTTTTTTTTAATAAATAATCGCTTATTTTATTATAAATTTTTCAAAAAATATCTATTTGTTATTTAAAAAAATTACTTATTTTATATTATAAATTTACAAAAAATTACTTTTATTAAAATATTTCTAAAAAATTATATTAATTAAATTAATATAAAAATTAAATTATTTTTTATTCGATTTTATTTCGGAATAATCGATTTATAATTATTAACAATTAATTTGATAAAATAAATTTTTTAATTTTTTAAAATTTCATCAAATCGAATAATATAATTTTTATATTAATTTAATATTTATTTACACTAAAATTCGAAAAAATAACTTAAATTTTTATATTAATTTTAATTGATAAAATCAAATTAAAATAATTTTTTTTAAAAAAATATTTTAATCGAATTATTTTTTTTATAAATATATAATATAAGATGAGCTATTTTATAGTAATAAAATAAATAATTTTTTAAAAATTTGCTAAAAACTCAAAGGGTGGCCTTCGACGATCGTTGGAGTACCTAAACATTGCCTTGAATGCAGACGGAGGAGCAGCTAACTGGAAATCAGGAGAGAGAGAACCGTAGGAGGGCCAGATTCGAAAACTAACAGAAAACCACAGAAATGGTGCACAGTCACAGATTGCAAGAGCGAAACAATGGTTATTGAAGAAATCGAGATTCATACTGTCAGCCAAAGTTGTTACTAGTGTCGATGAATCAAGCAACGAAAAGAATCAGTTTAACCCAAAAGTAATCTACTCCTCCTCATCCAAGGATTTACAGATGCTGCACTGAAAGAAAGACAACAGCAGAAAGCAAGAAAACAACTATTGCAAGTGCAAAATCCACCTTATTCCACTTCTGCTATTCGAATTGACGATTCTTTTGGCGGCCGAGTAAAATCAGAATTCGCAGCACTATATACTCTCAAATCCATTTCGTTGAATCACACCGCAGCAAAAGCAAAGCAATCCACCGCCCAACAGCATCTCAACGCAAAAATCAATGGTCCTCGGACGCAGCAGAAATCATACGACCTGGGGATAATGCCGCCTGATCGGACTCCCGACGAACGACAGCAAGCCCCCGTCGGCGGCCTCCTGCTCGTCGAGAAACAGGTCCTCTGTCATCCTCAACGCCCCGTGCAGCCCGATCAGCACGGCGGCGATGATCAAAGACACGAGCACATGCAAGCCCACACCAGTGAACACAAGAGCGACGATGGTGACGATCGAGAGAAAGACGAGGACGGCGCGGTCGTCGATCTCCCGGCCGAGGACGGCGATGGGCCGGCCCCGGGAGAAGTAGAGGAAGAACCAGGCGACGAAGACGGCGAGGAAGACGATCATGGAGACCGGGTGCCAGAGAAGGCCGAGGAAGACGATCAGGAGGGCGACGATGGCGTAGTTCACTCGAAAGTAGCCGAGGTTGCGGCGCACCCGCGCCATGGCCTCGCCATAGCTGTAGGGCCGCGCAAAGGCGGTCCAGTCTGCCAGCTCGCGCCACGGCCGCATCGTTGCCATGAGAGCCTGGCCTTGCTTCTTGGCCCGAGAAAGGAGGTCAGGCCTCCCCGCCCCCGGGGCGGTGGGGATCGTGCCGTAGCCGGAGGGCATGGAGGCGGAGATCGCCGGAGAGAAGCTGAAATCCTAGATCTCGAAGACAAACAAGACCCTATCCCTAATTCTCGACAGAAGGTTCTGGATTGGCCCTTTTTCGCCGGCGATGGCGGAGAAGAGAGATCTGAAAGGGAGAGTCGAAATGGAAGAAGTGGGGGAATCAAGATAAGGATATAATATAATAACTGACACGTGGAAGGATCTTGACGGAGAGCGGCGGGACATCGAACGGAATAACCAACAGGATGAAGGGTTTAGATCGTGGAACGTGTGACGTTGAGGTTAGTTCGGCGCAGAAGAAGAGTGGGGGGGCGAGTGGGCCAGGAAAATTCGGGTTTGGATTTCGGAGTTGGATCCGACGAATAGTAGGGTCGGGTTTTGCTTGATTGAGGTAGTGTAATTACCGAAATGGGCTTTGCTTTGCTTTGCTGCCGTTTTCTTTTTCCATAGCACGCGCTTGGACCGGTTTATGGCAACGAAACAGATCAGCAGATCACTAGTGCGGATGGCGCCACGTTGGGTAGGCTCGGTTCCGGTTGCCGCTGGCTTGGCTGTCTCATCAGTCAAATTCTGATTGTTGCATAACCTTATCTGACGTGGCATCCCCTCATTGGTTTTGCTTGTGGGCCTAGTCGTTGATTTTCAGCAATCTTTTCTGTTGTAAAACAAGAAAAAAATCATCAGCGCTCCAGTGACATAGTAGTGCCACAATGTTACCCGTAGAAGATGAAACGTGACGACAGTACAAGACAGAGGTAAAGTTCTAATCCAAATTACAGATTACATTCTCACTGATCAAAGCCAGGAATGAGAACACGAGTTAGAAGAGACCAGTTCAATTTACAACTGCAGCTGCCCGCTATGAGATCAAACAGGACCAAGGAAATCCCCGGCCAGAGTCGCCAGAATCTGGAACTGCCGGTCAGACTCAATCCACTTCAGCCCGAAGATCTTGAAACGAACTATGGTGTCCTTCTCTAGATTGGAATGCCTGCCATTGAAGAACATGGGGTTCTCTCCTGCAATGTACTGGTAGTCTTTCATGGTCTTCTCTGACAGAAATATACTTTCAAGAGGCCCAGACTTTAGGAACACTCCCTGTTTCAGGATCTTGTCAACTTTGCCGATCAAGATCTCGCCCTTGGAGGGCTTCTGAGTGATACAGGTGAATGTGACGGGGAAAAGCACATCACTGGTTAGCTCACGGACTTTCCCCTCCCCTACCTTCTTCAGGCTCAAAACTGCAAGATAGTAGCCATGCTCCTTGGATGCTTTACTATTTGCAATGTCCTCCATTAGGCGTAAGATTATTGCCTTCCGGAGCATCAGTCCCTTTGCATCCAGCTGATTTGGATTAATAACGACATTCCATGGCATTTCAATCTCAAGAAACACCATCTCCAATCTATCAACACCCATGAGAATTAGCAAAATTCATATACTAGCATGCTATCAGCTAATGAAAAAATGCAGTGGGATTTCAAGCAATAAAACCATGAACGGATGATCTTTCAATTCAATATGGCCCTTCATGAGTGATATCCAAACACACAGGAACAAGATTGACAGAATGAAATGAATTTAAGCAAACTAAAGAGCTACATAGTTTCCCTCATTTTTAGAAGAGTAGCCCCTTTAAGAATTCAACTGCATTTAAAAACTAGAGAAATGATTTAGTTCAATCTCCAGAATTCGAAATAGTCAAAGTTTATAGACTTCGTCCGATAAAATGTTAAGGTTACTTAAGGTGTGTATAAAATGTAATCATTACATTTTGTACCGTGGAGACTGAGTAAAAATGAAGGACCTGTTTGGTTCGTGACTAGTAATCACATTATAATAGTGCTATCTAGTTCAACTCAAGTCTAAAATCTCAACTATCTAATCCCATTTTTCTCACGATGAATCCCGGACCAAATGGGCCCGTAATGATTGCATTTTATGTACAACCTTAATCAGCTTTAACATTTTACCAAACAGAGCCATTGTAAATGTAACCCCATGATAGACTATCTGCAAAGAGCAATCTCCCATTTGGCAATTTTCTTGCAGTAAAGACTTATATGAATTGAAATAAATAGCAAAGCAGCATTTGGCCAAGTTTTTAAGGAGTAGCAAAGTAAAGAATTAAAAGGTATTTCAATGTTCAGTAAGATAAGTAATGCTTTGTTGGAATTTACAACAGAAGGTTCACGAATCACCTTATTCTCAAACAATAAAAAAAATGAAAAGTAATACAAGATAAAAGAAAATAACAAGACAAGACAACAAGAGATCCACTATCAAAAGAAAAGGTTTCTTCAAAAGTTTATAAGAAAGACTTCACTCTTTTTTACTCAATTAAACTTTTTACCAAGTCTCAGCAACGCCTCCACTTTCAGAAAGAATTTTCAAGAGAACACCACGAGAAACCACCACGAGAGACCACCGAGAAACACTAGAAAGACCCATACACAAGAGCCGACACTCTCTCTCTTTCTCTTCTCTTTATTCTCTCTATTCCTCTCTAGTTCAACCTCAATACTACACCACGCCTAAATTTTATATATTATAGTATATTTATAAACTCTTATTGAATCTGAGTTTTACTCTAATTACAACTCTTAATATTACAAATCAATCATAAGTTTAAATTCAACTTTGGATTCCTACATTAACTCAAATTCTAATTTGAGTTTAAAACACCTAAAAATCAACAATCTCCACCTTGGCTTGAACTCGGACGGTGCCACTATCACGAATCTTCAGCCGTCATCTTTCATCCAGCCCCTACCTCTGGGCTACTAGCTTATTCAGCTAATCGCAAGACGCAAGCTCGAGCCAACCTCAAATTCACTCTTCATGCCTACAGTTTTGTACTTTTGAAAGCTTTTCAAATGACCTGTGTCTTCTGTTGTAATAAAAGTAATTTGAGGAAAATATTTATCTCCCATCAAATTACTCCGAGTATTATGTTTTCTCTTCAATATTGTACCCATCAGAACTCCACCTGCAATGGTGTTCTCTATTAATTAATAAATATTGTCGTACTTACCTTTCATCAGAATTCTAATATCGTGTGTCACCTTCATAACTTTATCTCTTACTGAGTAATTACAGCTTTTTGAATCTCGTACATCAAGTGAAATTAGATTCTTTCGCATCTTGGGGACATGCCTTACCCTAATAAGAGAACGAATCACTCCATTAAACATCTGGATTTTAACTGTTCCCACACCAGCGATCTCACAGACTCAATTAACGCCCAACCAAACAATATCTTTTTTCTTATTCTCCTCATAAGGAGTAAACCAATCCTTCCTGGAGCAAATATGATAAAAACTACCGGAATCTAAAATCTATTTACCAGAAGTGCCGATTTCTGCGGATATTGTAAGAACGTTTTCATCCGCACTATTCTCAGAAGTATCATCCACTATTGCCGTCGGCATATTGAAGGACTCTGTCTTCCCACATTCAGTGTAATACCGTCTGATTTTGTCATACTTTTTACATGAATAACATTATACTTTCGCGTTCAATTTTGATTTGGAACGTTACTTATCTTCTTCACATTCTCTTAATATTTCTCTTTTGTAGGCCTCCAATCTTTCACCAAACTTCATATTAATATTGGAGTTTCTCTTTTTCTCATTAGAAAGAAAACTAACTGTCAAATCTTTTATCTTAAGAGTTTCTTTACTATAAAAAATTGTGATCACAATATAATCGTATGAAGAAAAAAGAGACATCAGGAAAATCAGCGTTTTATCGTCCTATTCAAACTTCACATCAACTTTCAGCAAATCATTGATAATTTTATTGAAAACATTCAGGTGATGTAATATAATTGTACATTCGCTCATACGCATCCGTACAACTGTTATTTTAGGTAGAACTTATTCGTGAGGCTTTTTGACATGTATAACTTCTCGAGTTTTATTCAGATGTCCATCGTCGTCTCTTCGTCAATGATATTGTGCAAAACCCCATCATTCAGACTTAGAATAATTAAATTCAATGTCTTTTAATCTATCTCCTTCCAGTATTCATCGCTTATTTTGACCGATCTCTCTTCTTTATCGTCTAACGTCTTTCACAGACCTTAACAAATAAGAATTGCTTTCATCTTTTTCTTTCATAAGGTAAAATTTATCTTGCCGTCAAACTTCTCCACCTCGAGTAAGGACTTTATCATTTTAGTTGTTCGCTCCTAAACTCTGATACCAAATTGTTAAAATTCGTAATGAAAGGTTCACGATTCATCTTGTTCTCAAATAATACAAGAAACGAGAAATAATACAAGATAAAAGAAAATAACAAGATAAGATAGTAAGAGATCCACTATCAAAAGAAAAGTCTTTTACAAGAGTTTACAATAAAAACTTCACTTTTTTTTACTCAACTAAACTCTTTACCAAGGCTCGGCAATGCCTCCACCTTCAGAAAAAATCTTTAAGAGAACACTACGAGAAACCACTACGAGAGATCACCGAAAAGCATTAGAAAGACCCACACACGAGAGCCGACACTATCTCTCTTTCTCTTCTCTCTATTCTCTGTATTTCTTTTTGTTTCAATCTCAATACAACACTACACCTAAGCCCTATATATTATAGTATATTTATAAACCCTTATTGAGTTTGAGTTTTACTCTAATTACAACTCCTAATATTACAAATCAATCATAAGTCTAAATCCAACTTTGAATTTCTACTTTACCTCAAACTCTAATTCAAGTTCGAGATATATAAAACTCAACAGTGCCCAATGCTTACAAAACCTCTTTAATTGTCGACCCAAATGTGCAAGCAGCCGTTTCTAATTATAAAACAAAGAAGTTCATTCATGATTTTCCTAGATTGAGTCATAAATTGCTAAGGTGACGCTAATGATTTCCAAGGAGTCAGAAATGTTTCTAGTGAAGACAAGTTGTCGATAAACATTTCATGGAACTCCCTAGGTTTAACCCAATTTGACCCTAATTGTGAGCTATAATTGATACTATATTTGAGAATTGCGATTGCATCCTATTCACACTTCCAACCAATAAAAAAAATGCATGGACCATTACATGCTTAACAATATAAATTAAAAAAATTGCATAATTTTCAAGATTTCCATCTTCTACATGCATCATCAACAATTTATTTTAGAACACTGGAAAAGTCTGCTTGCAGAAGGTTAATTTATAAAACACTTGCTTATAGTTGTCTCTCATGGTATAGCATAGCAGCAGTAACTACTTCAAGCAACTCATGTGGAAACCACATGTGAAAGTGTATCTGCTAAATTCTTGCAAAATATCAATCCTCTACAAATAATTCTAACACTCAGACTTGAAAATTTATCTCTCATCATTCACAAGAATGTCATTGTCCAACATTATTTATCCAACGTTTTGGTTAGCACTCCTACTCCTAATTCCCTATGTATGCAATTTCAGTACCTAGAATCATCAAAAGCTCAATAAACCATCCAAAGAATTAAAAATCACACTACATGAAAAATGCCCTCCTTAAGGGCATCCATTTGCCTCTGAATAAGCACAACTATAACTTAGCTTAAAAATTAACACTAGCTTCCTTGAAATATTAAATAACCCAATGCTCCAAACACATAACTCAGTATGGGTTCTAACTTTTGGTGATGTGAACATAGGGTGGCCACGCAACCTATAAACTTGAAAAGTTCAAAAAGGGGATTGTTGTCAAAATTTTAAGCAGCACAGTACCATACTGCATTAATTGGCATAGCATTCTGCATAAAATCAAACCAATTAACATTAGCAAGAAACAAGGGCACAAAGCTAGCAACTACCAGTCCAAAAAAGCCCATTCAGAGAGTCATCACGAAATCAAAACAACAATCTCGGGCTAGGCATCGTGGGAGAGCATCAAAAAAGAAGTGGTCTGCCCTAAAATCATTCGAGAACCACAACTTTTGACAACTCCATTCTACAATCGCATGGAATCGAAAAGGAAACCGCGAGATGGGTAAAGGGGAGGACCTGGGCGAGAAGGAAGAGGCGCTGCCGAGCTTGAATCAAAGAGGAGAAACCCGATTTCTTGTTCCTCTGACCCAAGAGTAGCAAAACCTCGAACAATTGCAGGGGAGGAGACGGTTTATCCCTCTTTCCAGTTCGGTGACTTTCTCAAATACCCCCTACATTTCTAGTATTTCGAAACGTTAATTGCAATCACATTTGCAGAAAAGCCCTCTGTTATTTTCTTTTACTGTACAAGTTCCTAATCAGCAAGTTTTAAAGTTGAAGACAATATTAGTTCTTTACCCTTTTCATTCATTAAAGTAAATTTTTTTTTCTTTTATTCCCTTTATTTTGAACGATAATCGCATTTATTAATTTCTTAATGTGCAATTTTTGTTAAGATTTTTCCACCGTAATAATTAAATAATCATTCACTCTAATTCTTGAGAGACAAACAAATCGAAATCAAATTTGAAATTTGCTTTGGACCATTTTTTTATTAAGCCTGATTTGTAGTCAATATGTGGGTACAATTACAACAAAAAGCATGAAAATTAGATTTTTAAGCAAACCAATGAAAAAAAATTTGATGAAAATACTTCAAATTAATTGAACAATTGAATGTCATAATTTTAAGAATATATACCACATGATTCTTCAACAAAATTTTGCTATTGATTCGGAAAGAGCATCATTGTCTTGATCCATTTTGTCAGAATTGAGAAATTGATTTGAAATAGCTTGGCACTAGCAATTAATTGGCTTGAAATTAAATAAAAATAATATTAGTGTTCAAATTTAAAACATATTTTGGTTTCTTAAGATAATTCTGAAGATAATATCATCTTATTTATTTTAAAATTTGAAAAGAAAGTATCGAACTTTTTTATCCAAGTTAAAAATGTATTTTTGGATGGTATCAGTGTTGAACCTGGGAATGGCCGGTTGATCAGCCTGTGACATGACATATGGTTTAATGAATTGGGTCTTGAACTGCAGTTTCCAGAAGCCTACTACTTGCCAGGTATCCACTTACATGTTTAGCTAAATATCTCCAACAGAGCACTTTAATAAGGAGTCTTTCAGTCTTAACATAAGATCTTCTGTATCTCAATTGTCATGAATGAACCAAGACAAACTTGTATGGAGATGGGATAATTTTTTTGGGTTAAATTTAGGTATGCTTTTTTTAGTCAGAGAGGTATGCTAACTCTTCTCCCTGATAGCATATGAAAACTCCCTTGCCTCCTTGAGCTGAAAGACTTTGCTTGACTGGTGTTGCACAACAAAATTCTTATCATGAAAAATCTGCAGAAAAAAGCTTGGAAGGACTCCACCCATCCTTGCCTGTCGTGTAATGAGACTGAAGAAAACTCTGATCATCTTTTTTGCAATTGTTCTTTAGCTAAAAGAGATTTAAACTTCTCTCTTATCCAAACTGCAACTGGCTCTGCCCCCTTCTTCTATCAATAACATGTGGATTGAATGGAGAGAAGAAATTTCAGGTAGTAACAAGATGATATATGATCTAACAGTCTTGTCTCTTATATGGATGCTGGATGGGAAGAAACCAGAGAAAATTTAGAAATAAAGCCATGAGTGCCCCAGCTGTAGTCTAATCCATCCTTTTTGCTTCTGAATTCTTAGTTCTCCTCATGCTCGGGTAAAAAAAGAAACTTATGAAATGTTTTAGCTTTTTGGGCTTTGGTGATGCTTGATCTTATGCATTTGAAGAGGCAACAACATCTGAGAGGAGAAAATCTGTGATGTCCTCGATCCAGCACAATATTATTTATGAACGTCTGTGGCCCACGGTTTATTTGACTTCAGAGTATTATTTTTCTCAACACTCTGAAAAAAGCTTTTACGACAATCATCGTATTTAATCTAATTTTAACTTTGACATTGAGACTAAAGACAACTGATATTAATTACAAGTCCCACTGCCTGTTCACTAGTCCACCAACCTATCGAGTCTTACAAAGTCAAATACTCCCAACCACAATTAATCATGCTCCTTTTTTGTTTTTTTTTTTTGATCAAAACTTGATTATGAATTACAGTTGTGCTAGGTCCATTGTAATGGGATGTTGGATTTGTTTGTAAGTTGGGTAGTGCTTATCTACCTGTTTTGCTTTGTTTTGTAAGGTGATATAAAGGACTTTGAAATTTACATCTTTATTTATTGTTATGAGAAAACTATAAATGGTAAACCACAGTTACTAAAAAAATATTGACACACATTATAAGGTATTAGATACAAACAATCACGTTTTACCAAAATAATATAATACAATGATTAAGTCATCATCCATCCATTAGATGAATTCATCAACTCCACTTAAAAAGTATCCAATATCATTCTGTTCCATGTTTGCCTCAAAATCTATACTTAAATTTGTTGTAGCTCCCTGGAAAATCTGGAACTGTAAATGCATGTATGCCTCTGGAAGCATCGTGCGATCAAGGACACTCTCAACGGTATGCGTGCAAAATAATAACTTGAATTAAATTATACTTGGTCACTGCCACACAGTAGAAATCTGCTTAGAATACAGCATATTATCTACATTGAATTGCAAACAACTTTGTAATTACGACATAATGCTATATACAAACTAAAAAATTGTGCATGTCATACATGATCACATATCATGGAAGATCTTGTAGTTCTTGATATCTAGTACGATGAACCTAATTGCACCAATGCAACCCAGCACTGCAACAACAGAGAACCAAGCAATAATTGCAAGGTTAACTATCACCAATCCAATCCGGAGCCTTGGGTTCTCGTGCATTCTCCTTGATTTTAGAAACGCCAAAGCAGGAAAGATAAAATCCAAAGGAGTAAAACCCACTGCTCCACAAATAGCCACGAAACCCCCGAAGAACGGCATTGCAGCAGCAATCAGAGTAATGAGAGCCATATAAAAAGTTGTCATCCCAAGTCTGCGGAGAAAACTCGTCCTCTTGGGGAGCACTCCATCTTCAAAATATGCATACGTCGGCCTGCAGTATATCTAGACAGATCATTTTGTGTTAGTTTGAATTTGGAACGAGCATGGCTACATTTTGGCTGTGGAGACAGAGAATAAAACCTGAAAACATCCTGATATCTGGATCACTGCAAATATATTTGCCATGACTACTGACCATTTAGGAGTGGTGAGGGAGGACAAGATATATGGCTGAACACTGGATCCAAATGCCCAGTAACCAGTGAATGCCAATGACCAGTAAGCTACAACAATAACTCCATATGCAGCTGATATGCCTTTGTACATGTTGCGTTTAGCAGGATCTTTTACAGTACTCTGGCAAAAAATGTCAAATGCTAGCAATAAACCAACTCAGTGATATCAAGCAAAGACGCGGTTATCAACTTTGCCGATTCAATTTCTGCACAAGTAATTTTTGCTACGCAAAGGAAAATTACGTCGAAAAAGTGAGACATAGAACCTGTATTTCTGGAAGCATAGCATCTCCAAATGAAAATGCAATTGTACCAAGGGCATTGAAAGCCTGAAAAATCTCAGAGGAAGGGCTCCCTAGAAGCTTGTAATTTATTGCTTCCCGATCAATTTTCTCTCCTGAGAGAATAGAAAATTTATACAATATCCATCTAAGAAGTTTCTCTTTAGCAATAAAAATCTGTTATGTTCCCTTAGCCAAGTTTAATGTCAAAGGTTAGCATGACAATAGAAAATAACTAAGAATTTGTGAAGAACCTGAAATTTAATCGCATCCTGGTACAAAGAGTTCCCCATAAAAGTAATTCCAAATTTACTTGAAGATAAAAAAAATACGGTTCACTTAGATAGCACAAAGAACAGAGAAGCAGATTTTTTACCATTGTAAATGGTCACACCAATGACTGTGACAGCAAAACCTACAGTACTAAAAGTGCAGAGCCCGTTTACCCAACGCAACGAGTGTATATCAGGAAGTTGCGAGAGAGCAAGCTCAAAAGCACCAAAGAAAACAATGAATTCTTGCAGTGTCAAAGGACCATTGGGAGAGTAGTGCTTGTAAACTGCCTGCTGATATCCAATAACCACAAGAGTTAATGTAACTCAATTCTTCACACAATCAGAGTCCATGAGCATATTTTGTTACAGACCTTGAGGCTATTTCCAGCAGCTATCTGGATAGCAATGTTATTTCCTATAGAAGCAACCTGCTGAAATACTGTAATGGACCAGTAGCCCCAGCCCCCTGCAAGATTGAAGGTTGATGTTCAAAACCAAACATATACAGTACATGAGAGGCTGACAGCAAACATGTATAGATGCTAACCAAACAAGCTCTTTGCTAGAATACGGTAAGTGGTGTGCTTCTCTCCGTTCCATCCCCATAACGAGGCAATCAGCAAACTCGAATACCATGTGGCCAGCGTTGCGCTGAAAAGGCTGAAAACACCTGATATCAAGCAAGGAGAATCGAAATTAATAACAAAGTTCAGAAATTTCTTACAAGTCGAGTAGAAAAGGAGAAGACCAAGGGGCCAGGAGAGGGAGGCGAGGGCGAAGGGGAGAGGGGCGTAGGCGGCGGGAGTGGCGATGGTCGTGGCCACGTGGAAGGCGGCGTGCTTCCACGTCCCCTTCCCTTGCGCTGCCGCCTCCGATGGTGGTGGTGGTGGTGCAGGCTGTTGCTTGTGGTAGACTTGTTTGGATTCCATGGAAGACGAAGAAGAAGATGATGATGCAATGATGATATCGGGATGGAATCCGTTTTGGAGTGTGGGATGTTGGACTTCCCTTGTGATTTTGATTGAACGAGATTCGAAGAGAGAAAAACATGCAACCTGCGAGGCAAGTTTTCTCATTTACTATTTAATATAATTAATTAATATAATATATTCTTAATTTATATTAATACTTAATTATACTAAAACTTAAAATCATTTTATTTTCTTGTTTGTTTCCCATTTACAGTTGTGATTAATTAAGAAACGATTGATTTAGTTAGTCGGACAAGATCAGATCATTGGAAACCGGTCAGCCAACTAACTTTTAAACTAATTTTATTTTTCGCCGAGTACGACACTCGGGTTACGTTGCAAGTGTTTGTCCGTGTCGTTGAACTAAACAAACCCCTGCGCACCGAGTGATCGAGTTGTCAAAATGACTCGACCGAGTCCAACTTAATCAATTAACCTTATTAATCTAGTTCCATCCAATCGCATCAACCAGTCAGTCATACGCGTGCATAAATCAACATAAGAATCACGTGTTGTTTTCTTGAAAGCTCACCTCGCTCGTTCACTGCCGAGGATTTGTTTGAATTTGACCACGCGCGAGTAGAAGAACCCCGACGACGAAGTTCAGTACTAAGATTCTGGGTGGGGGTTTATATGGAAGAGCAGCGAATGTAGTAACCTGAAATTTGTGAGACGAGGCCGCCGCCGCCAGCCATGGATCCCTTTGCCTTTCAAGCTCAAGAGGACATGCTCTCTTGGTCCTTCTGGCCGGCCCCGTTCGACCTTGTCGCCGCTGTCCCTGATGTTGTTGTGCCAATAGTGCCAGTAGCTGCTAAGCGTAGCTCTGCGTTTGTGAATTATTCTGAGTTTGCGTGCGGATCCGTGGGTCGGCCCACTGGCAGACAGAATATTCATCGGAGAGTGATCGGGTTCCTGAGAAGGATTACGGCCCCGAAACGAAGGGCTGAAGCGGATGCTGCGAAGGTGGAGAATAATGTGTCAGCTGGTAATCGGACATATCGGCATACGATGAGGGAGCGGCAGCGGAGAGAGAAGTTGAGCCAGGGCTACGCAGAATTATGCTCTGTGGTGCGTCCTAAATGCAAGGTAAATGTGCATTTGTGTACTCCATGCTAAGCCAGAATTATGCCGATTTGTACTCCAAGCTACTCCCCCGGCCCAAGGTCTTGTTGCTCGCAATAAAATTTTCTGGTATTACTGATGTGTTTCTTAGAATATTTTGTTTTGATTTTGATGACAGGCTGACAAGAACTCCATACTACAATCGGCCGCGATGTACCTCAGGGAGCTGAAGAGAGACAAGGAGGAGGTCCGGCAGCGAAACGACGAGCTCAGAGCAAGGCTAGCCTGGAGCAATGAGAGGCAAGACGCGGCGAAGATCAAGCTGAGATTGGCTAATCCGACATCGGCCATCGACTCAATCATCGGCGCTCTCCGGTGCCTGAAGGACATGGACGCGAAGATAAACGCGGTCGGAGCCCGCTTCTCCGGCGGGGAGTTAACCACCGTCATGAGCATTGAGACCAAGGTCATGGTTGTAGAAGAACATTCATTTCCAAGCGTATGTTTCATGAGTTAAAATGTAGCATATTTTCTTCCTTCTTCTACCCGTTCTCTGGTTTTTTTTTTTTCTCTCTTTTATTAAATTGGGGCTAATTTTAGAAATTTAAATAGATTTCGGCCAATGAGGTGGAGAGAGCAATGGAAGGAGCTCTCGTGGAAGTAGAGAGGAGGCTTCCAACGCAGTTGCCGCGAACAAGGAGCATGTGGGGCCAGCACTGTCACGTGGAGAACCCGGTTTGAGTCCCACACGTTAGCCATTGTCCCACTTTCACCTGTCCCACTTTGACTATGGATCGACTACGATGTATGCACTTGTTGATTCTCGTAGTACATACAGTAGGCGACTCAAGAACCCTTCTTGCAATAAATGTTCACCCTTTTTGGGTTTTTTCCCCCCTGTTATCAAGAGTTTGGATCACCTGGAGACCACAAACAGTGCAGCAAAATGAGTTTTTCTTTTCTTCCATTAAACTCCAGTTAGACCTTCATTGGCAAAGATCTCTTTGGTGTTTAATGCCATTTTAATGGAATCACTAGAGATGATCAGATTCATGGAAATAAATTGGAAAAAAATGAGTAAATGAATAGAACAGTAAAATAGTGCACTGATCCCTTTCAAGCACATGGACTCAGATCAAATGGAGGACTCATGGATTCTGTACAAAGAACAGGAAGTACAGAAAACAATAATCCCCGTTCTGCGAAAATATAGCTGCAGTACATTGATCCATAAGCAGAACCACGTTAACATATAGTCTAAGACCTCATGTCACAATACTAGCAAAATAAACATCACAAGTAAAAATGACAGATGCAAGCAGAGTCGGTACAACTTGAAATAAGATCAGAGCAATCTAGTTCACTTTTCACAAAATTGCAGTTTTGGTTCTAATTGTCTCCTGGGCAGCATAAAGATCTCAGAAATAATAAGGATTCTTCAAGGAAAGGCATCGCATCACATCAATCATTTCTTGGGTATCCATATTCTACTCCGGTGGCAGTTAGCAGATGTCATTTTTTGCGTTATCTCCATTGGAGAGCCAGAAGACCAAGCAACAAAGCCTACTTCAGAAATCTGAACAGTTACTGCTTACAATTCTTGACTCGGAAATGTACAGGTTAAGGGAGGGAAATGATTAAATTCACACAGATTAGACTCAAAAGGAATTAATAGACATTTCTTTCCAACACAAGGATCCCTATGTGTGAGCAGATTCTGTTGGTAACTTGGCATGGTTGTGCTCGCTCTCGTAAGTCACAATGAGCATTGATGGGTCATCCAAGCACCTCTCAACATGTTTCCTTGCAGGACAGCCTCGCATGGTGCTACATTTGTAGTATCCCCTGCAATGATTTAAATGAATTTCCCTCAGGTTCCCTCAACTTACATTCAAAAATCAATAAGAAAAGATTGATGACATGCACAGAATGCCAACATAAATAACAATGATTCTAACTGAATAGGCATACAGCTTAAGCTACAATGAACCAAGAAAACACAAAATGCATATGTGAACTGCTGATAGTCTGGGTCTGGCGCAGAGGACAATTGAAACAAACAAGTATGAATCTTTCGACATCAAGGTTGGTGTACAGAAGAGACTATCAATTAATTGGAACATGCAACTGCTATAGTCCAGCCACATTTCCAAAAGAGAAAAATCTATTCTCAAAATCGAAGTAAGTAGTAAAGTACTGATTATTTCACTGGCTTGTCCAAGTTTGAAACATAAATGATAGTTTGTGATGCTATATACAACATGCTATCAAATAGTACTATATCTTAACTTTGATCAAGGAGAGATGTGTTGTTCAAGGGTGTCATTTCGTTTTGGATGAATTTGTTTATTGGAGACATCTATTCATGAAATTCAAGAAACTACAATTAAAGGCTTTCATCAGGCATGTAGATCACCTAAAAGAATATACCCTTCCTCAAAATTCATCTTTCTCTAATTTTTCAAGAGGCTATTAGTTCTGCTTTTAGAGAAAACTTGGCAGTACAGCCTAAAGATAGTTTCCTATAAACCTTGCGTAACAAATACTGTATTTTATCCATGTTTTTGTTTTCTTTACTTTTGTTACATAGCTGCACTTTAAATGATTACATACATCAGAAAGAATTTAATTCCATAATCACAACTATCCAGTCATGAAATATCACATTGCCCATTCTTCATTGTCCAACAGAGTCTTATTGAACACTGAAATCTAATTAAAGCAATAAGAAAATATATAATAGAATATGAACGACACACATTCTATGTAAAAGCTGATCGGAAACAAAACTCAAATGCATTGCTAAGAAATGACACAAAGACGTGCAACAAAAGATTGTGAAATGAGTATATCTATCATACCTAGGATGTGGAGAACCTTTGATTGGCTTCTGCCCATACTTCCTCCATGAGTAGTCATCAGGAGGAATATCAGCCAGCTTGTTACTGATAGCAGGCACCTTTATTGATCTTTTCACCCTATGCTTCCTGTAGGTCCATGATCAAAAGTATTGCAATCAAACAAACAACAAACAGCAAGCAGTCCAAGAGAAACTTGACAAGAACAAAAACCAACCTCTTCTTTGAGCAGTGACAGCGGCCACTGGCAAGACATTTGCCATTCCCATCCTCCCCTCTGCCAAAGCACCCCTTCCTCGGAGGTGCCTGTAAATTTGCTGGTTCCGAAAACTGTGGACCGGTAATAAAGTTGAATGGTTTCCCGTCCAAACTAGCCACGCTTCCATCCACACTTAATGACGACACAAAAGACCTAGTGGAAGACCCGGTGGGTGTGCAGCTAGAGTTGTCAAACATGAGGTTTACGCCGCTATTGCTCCTCCTAAACATCTCAGCCTGAAGCTTAAGCTGCTGCTGGAGCAGAAGCCTCTGGTTGCTCTGCTGCTGCTGCGCCAAATATTGCAATTGTGAGGACGAAATATGCGGTACATGTTGCATGACATTCCTAGAAGCCGAATCCAACTCTACCACTGGGCTCTCTGCGAACAATCTCTGCGCTAATGGGCTGGGATTCTTGTTAATGTTGATCAAATCCTGTGGAGAAGCATTCTCCAACAGAGTTCTACTTCTTTGGATGAATTGAAGAGGTTGAGAGGAAGCAAAAGAGTCTGCAAACAAGCTATTGCGACCACGAGGAAATTGGGAACTCTTAACCCTTCTCACCCTTGCATGACCCACACCATTTCCAAGCATTGAGATCACCCGGTTGAACTTGGAAACAGCTTCTCCTGTCTCAGCCATTAGGGTTCTGTAAGGAAGCAGCTGTTCCTGCGACTGAGACAAGAGATTGAGGACTCTATGGCAGCTCTGCACTGCAGCCCTGTTTGCTACTTCCACCTCCTCCATCTCCCCCAAATCCCCTGCAAATCTCTTCACCAGCACAAAAAGCACCCAAGTTCATGCGATTTTTCATGGGCTTCTTAGGGTTTGAAACAATCAGCAGAAAAACCAAATAAATATTGAATATTTCTAAAAATACACTGAAATCGAAAACAGAAATTTAAACAAAAAAATCGAAGACTGACCTCGAAGATTCTTCAAGGAGATGAAGGGAAGAAGAAATCGAGAGGGCATTCTACTCTGCCATGGATTTGGCTCCTGGGTGTGAATGGTTTGGAGCACCAAACGGAGAAGAAAGCACTCGCCACCTATTTATTTATTTCTCTTAGCATTTTAATATTTGGTAATTGTTATTTAAATGCAATTTTAAATATTAGACAATTAAAGAATTAGCATAAAGCGACAGAACAAGTCGCAAAAACTCGAGTGACGAGCAAGATTTTGGAAACAAATGTCATGCTGCAACTGACAGGCCGCAGTTTCGCCAGAGCAGCAGCAACAGAGTTGCAGAACCGTACGATCTGTCTGTGCTCGGCGGGATGAACGGTTGAGATTTGTTCTAATCTGTGGTGTTCTTAGCCGTCAATGGAGGATCGGACGGATAGCAATGGTTTGTAATTTTGTCGTTTTGCGTTGGACGTTGTCAAAAGTTGCGACGGGTGGGAAGGGGCCCACCAAGGGAATCATGAAGCTCGAGGGAAGAGGTGGGCAAACCACACAGAGCCACGTGGAACCACGACTCCTGCTGCAGGGCACGTTTCGCTGAGCTTGTTGACCAATCTAGCCTTTGGGCTCCGCTCTGCGGCCCAAACGGGTGGCGAGTCGTTGACTCGGGCGGTGACCACTGGTTTGGGGCTTCCAGCTCTGCCACCCAAGGCGATTCCGTCGGGTCGGACTGGCCCGGCAATGCAAAATAGGCCCAAAAGACCGGCCACAGTTGAGCAGATGAGGCCCACGAGCCTAAAATGTGAGACTAAAGTGGCACAAAATGGTAACTAACATAACCAAAATTTTGAAAAATACGAATCAAATTAAAAACGAAAACTCAGATGAAAAATGTGGAGCCAATTCTATGGTTGGTCGGATGGATGTGTGCCCACAATGTTTTGAGACGCGGAGTGTGCTGTGCCAGAATTGGAGAATGTGGGCCGGGCTGTCAACATCAAATGCCGTCCGCACGCATGCAACCAAATGGGCCCAGAATATCGAGAACCAAATTTGTTGCAGAAAATTTAATTTGCCCAACAGCCCCCACCGCCAAATTGGTTAGGGAATCAACATTGACAAGATCTCGACACGGTCCACGACAATCATTATCTGATTCGGCGTGCCGTCGGCCTCGACGTATTACTCCATCCGAAGCTGCCAGCGTTTTCGAATCAGCAGCCCATACGGAAGACAGACAGACGGGGTCTGTTGTGTTTGAGACAAACATACACATATAGATTTGTGACAGTAGAGATTTAGTTGTTCAATTAAAACAAACTGCATCATGCCGTCAATCGTTACCGTCAATCGAAAATTTGTAAAATGTAAATGACCCGGTTTACACTCGGATTGGAGCCAATTGGCTCGAACCCGACCAGATCCAATAGCGCCAGATTAAAAGTTCCGTCCAGAGACAACACCGTCCCGGAGACGGTAAGATGGATGTGGACTGCAGAGCCGACTAAAAAACCGTGCGCATTCATTGGTCCACGTTTAAGATAATGATTGGCAGGGGTGGTTTATTATTATTGTTTCGAAGAAAGAAAGAAACCGGCCGGCATCGGATGCATGGGCGTCGCGCATGCAGAACGCATGGCCATCAATCTTGCCCGCGACGCAGCCATCCTCGAGGCTTCCTGGACGACATTTCGTGGGACCCAGCCAATGCACGCTTGCACGTGATTCTGACTGCGCTCGCACGTGCGAACCCCAACTACGCCGGCCGCGGCCGAATCCGCACCGTCGGGCCCGACACCAAAGGCCGAGATGTAATTCGCCGACTGTCGGGAAACCCCGGGGCGAGTAATTCCCTCGCTTTACTTTCCGCACGGCGAGCACGTGCGGCGAGATCGGCGCGAATTACTCGGCGCCGTGAAAGTGAAAAAAGCCGGTGGCGAGCGTCCAAACGCGTAGGCGAAGTCAAAAGCGCAAGTGGTTTGACCCGGCCGCAGACGGCCGCATGTCCGGGCGGGGCCGCGTGGTCTGCGGCCTTAAAGAACAAGCGCCAGACACGTGTCAATCCGAGCACGTGTGGTCCCCCACCGCCCCCTGTTTCTTCGCGGCCGTATAAGACGCGCCGGGGCGGCCGCTTTCCATTATTATTCTTCTTTATTTTATATCTTTATTATGTTAATTCTCAGATTTCTTTCTCCCGCCGTCCGAGGAAACCGGGCTTCAGTTACGGGGGAAATTACGACGGCATGCCATTGGGGGTCGCATGTTGGCAAAAATGCCCCTGGGACGGCGTCGTAACGGCCGGCTGTCGTTTAATATTCCGGTAAATCCGGCCTGCGGGCCTCGCGTTTACTCCTCGGGAAACTCTGTTGTCACAGAGTCAGCGACTGGACGTCGTTACATCCACTGACGAAACTGCCCTTGAATGGCAATGTTCCGCAATTGGGACGAGAAACGAAGGGTAATTTCCCCAAAAACGAAAAAAAGGGAATCTGTCGGCCATTTGGTTGGGAGAAGCATTATTGGATTTGGGACGTCGAAAACCTCCGACGAGGGGGTTCTGTATAAAAATGCTTCAACCTCGCCGGAAATGGCGAATTTAACTAAGATCAAGCGAATTTCCAACGCATTTTGAGGAATTTCTTCCATAGTTTTATGATTTCAGACCCGCAAACTAGCTGTACAAAAGGGCCGAGATCGGAACGGAGAGAGATCCGTTCAAGAAAAAACTTCGAAAAATTTGTAGATCTGGAAAGAAAAAACTTGTAAAAAAAGAACGACGGCGTCAGATTTCAGAAGAGAGGGGCGGGAAGGTTGAGGTCGAAGGATAAAGGCAGCTTCTTGCTTTTCTCCTCATCCTTCATCGCCATGGTCGCCACCATCTTCTTCTCTACTGCCTCGAACCGGTACCCAGAAAACTCCGCAGTCGGGCCTCCGCCAGGCGGGCCGAGAAACAGGTCCTGCCCGTACCCTGCCGTCCTCCAGACCGGAACTGTCCAGCCGCCGGCAGCGACGGCAGAAGGGGCCTCGACGTCGGCGGAGTAGCCGAAGTTGGTTTTCGCTTTAGGGCCTCGGAGGTTCCTGGCCGCCTCATCATATGCCCGGGCGGCCTCCTCGGCGGTGTCGAAGGTGCCGAGCCACTTGCGAGTCTTCTTCCAGGGATCACGGATCTCCGCGGCGAATCGACCCCACGGCCGCTTCCGTACTCCTCGGAAGTGCGTCTCCTTCCCGTGCGTGGGCGGCTGCAGTTGGGGCGCGGGCATCGGAGGCTGATCCTGCTCGCCGGCGGTGACGGCAAGGTGCTCTTTTCTGAGCTGCAGCGTCTCCACCGCCATGTAGGAGTGGAGTTCACCGGAGAGGGAGGTCGGGTTGCGATGTGGAAGTAGGGGAGGAATGGAAAGAGGAGGCGGTATTTATAGCGGAGCAGCCGGTCTTAGTTCTGCCCGACAGGAACTCGGGTTATTTCGAATTACGAAAAACAATTTTCAAAAAGGGTGAAAATTGAAAAGCGATAGTGATAAAAAAGAGCATGGTCGCATAGCATGCATGGGGTCTGGGGCGCATTTAATTCGATGGCGGGGATACCCACGTGGCCCCAGCCCAGACACAACCGCGTGCGGATTTCGAATTCACCCGTGCCACCGTATTTACTTCACTTTTTATTTTTTTTTTATTTTCCGGCTAATTATATTTACAAATAAAAATTTTTTATAGAAGATAATCTTTTTGCATTCAACTCGGGAGATTAAATTAGAGATTATTTAGTTTTCTGAAAAATAGCGAAAGTGATAAAAAAAAACAAATTTCTTTCTACTATTTTTTGTTATTTAATTACATAAAAAATAAATTGATTTCGGATAATATTAGATAGTCCTTGAGAAGAAGTAACGGGAGCTGGAGAGCCTAGCGATAGACGAAGGGCAAACGGAACCGCGCTGTTTGGCGGATGGACCCGAGAAGCGGATCGGACGGAGTGAGCGAGTGAGACGAGGACCACGCCGCGATTCATCGGACGCCGCTCGTCTTGTTTTCTTGTTGGTGCCCGTGGCCCACTCTCAGATCCGATACGGCGCTACAACTTCGCACGTGCGCCCCGACGTAGATAAGAGGCTTCTCCGTACTCGCCCCCGATTCTTTTGTCGTTGGACGAGGTCCCTCCAATCACAGGACACCAATGATTCGACGGCCAAGATCGCCCCTCGCGATGCAGACCTGTCAAAATCTGGCGCAGCCACTATTGTCCCGGGGATCTCCGCGGCGACAGTTTAAAATAATCGAGAGGTTTTCCTTTGCAATTGGCTCCCTATAATTTTCGTATATTTGTGATCGGTACCATCTGATGTTTGGCTGTGCTTAATATTTTTTTGGACGCGCATCCAGAGTTGGATTCTGGGCACGCCTTTTGATTTTCATCGCAAATCGATCCTCTCAATCGAATTATTTTCGCTTTCTTGTGCAATATTAAATTCTTTTTTCCCCTTAAAATAATAAAATCAGTAATTTTTTAAATACAGAATATTTTATATAAACCTCGCTTATTATATAGATTTCATTGGCGCTTGCACGGACGATATTTTGCAATTAAATGTGAAAATAAATAAGACAAAGCAATACTAAAAACGATAGAGCGGTTATATAAAATATTTAATTAGGCTCATTATACTTTTTATTTTCGATGGAAATCAATTAATTTTATTGACATGGAGTTGGGTTGGTTTTATTTGAAATTTAGATTCAAAACTAAGTATTACTGTAGCTTTTTTTAAAAAAAAAATTATGATGAGTATCATGTTAAGATATATACAACATATTTTTCTAATTTTATTGCTAAATTTCTATGTTCATTGGTGTAATAATATCTCAATAAATACAAAAATACAATTTTAAATTGTAAATATTTCTTCTATTTGAAAATGATTGATCACGAACTTAATTTTATATCAATGTAAATAAAGAATTGTGACAGTTAATAAATTTAGCTATACATATTTGTAAAGCAGTAATTAATGAAATATAAATAATTTAAAAAAAATTTAAAAAAGCTAAATATAGAATGCAAAGAAAACTGGCTATTTTTAATCTTAAAAAATGAAATTATCGAAATATCACTCAACGAAGAAGACCGATATAAATATTAAAAAAGGAGGTGGGTTGGTGAGAAAAAGGGTGGGGATTCGACGGCGCCGGCGGATCACACGCATCGTAGGAAGGAAAGGTCGTGTGTGGCGGGAGGATTGAGATGTCTGCTGTCTGCCATTTACGCCCCTCCGCCCCTTTTGTCCTTTTCCCCGCCCCGATTCCCCTCTCCCCCGGTAAGGCTACCTTCCTCCTGCTCTAGGCCCTATTTCGATGTTGGCCTTACAATGTCGTTTTTTACTGACGGAGTTCAAAAAATGTTAAACCGAAATAATATATTATATCGGATATTAAACTATTTCAAAAGTTTAAGTTTATAAGATATGATTTTTTTTTTACTATATATATTAAATTCTATTTATTCAATATTCGATATGAGATTAATTTATTATACCTGACATTATAACAATTTTTTTTTTATGTATGATTTTAATCACATCAATTTTAACATTTTTAATCAAAAATTCTTTTACTCGACCAATTTCACCGTGTGACCTATACCAACGGATTTTTTTGTCTCATTTTTTTTATTTTCTAAAAAAAATTAACATTCGATTCAATTCAATCGGACCAAACGCCGTCATACTTACTTGGTAAACGCTCATAACAAAAGTCGAATAAAAACAGAAAATAATAATTATAAAATCCGATCCAGATTTGGGGTTTGACTCAGTTCAGTTAAGCCCTAATCGTTCCCGAATTAAGTTTGTCTTAAAATTAGAAATTCGAGTCAAATATGCGACCAGAAAAGAATAATTCATTATTTCGAGCAATATAATTATTTCCAGTACACATCGAAGCAGAATTAAGTAAACAGACCAAAATCTGTTTAAATCGTCGTCCAAGCTAATTCAACTCGAGTGGAATCCGGAATAATTTCGGTGAGCTTACCAGTGCAGTGAGTAGAACGCGACGGGCGGGGGTAATAGAAAGCGGCAGATGTGACACGTCGCAAAAAGTAACAATATAAGCATAAAATGACGCGAGGAGAATCGTCATTTTCTTGTGTGCACTGCTACCGTTAGAAAATTTCTTATCTATTCCTCGTATAATTTTAAATTTTCTTATTATTTTTTAAAAAAATTTTAAATTTCAAAATCCACCTATAAAACACATAATTTTCTGCAATAAAAATATAAATTTATTATTATTTATAAAATTTTATCACATATAAATATCTTATATTTAAAACATTTGTATATAAAATAAATTATTTATATATAATAATAAATCCACACGTTTTATTATCGAGATTAGTTAATAATGCAGGGGTTGATTTTAAATTTTAATTTTTTTAAAAAAAGATTAATATAGAAATTGAAAATATTAAAAATAATTTTAAAAATAAGCAATTTTTTGAAAAAAATTCACAATAATAAGAATAAAATGACGCAAAGAAGAATGGTGTATTTTTTGTATTTTTTCGTGTGCACCACTGCCACATATTTATATTTAAGCACCGTTTGATTTAACGAACGTGATTAGTAAATTATTTTTATAAATTAATATTTTTTTTCAAAATTAACGTTTTAATAATTTAAAATTCGGGAAATTATTTATTTTTTTATAATAATTAAAATTAATAACAGCATAAAATAAATAATATTAATTTTATAAAAAAAATAATTTTGAAATGGAGTGATATTAATTTTGATATAAACTAAACAGAGCCCTAGGGTTCGTCAGGCATGGCCGCTGCCGGTTTTGCAAGAGTTGCGACCGGAAATGTGCAGCGTGTGGGCCTCGACCTTGACAAAAGATGAAAAAACAAGAGAAATGGAAGATGATGGTAGCGCGGAGAAAAAGACCCGAGAGAGGCAACCCACCCTAACCGCAGCCCCCTCAACACGGTGCCACATGTTTAATTGCCGCCTTAGACTGCACGCTTTTCATTATCGTCCTGCCACGCTACCGGAGGACGGCTGCCTATCCCTTGTCGAACGTTCGCCGAAATAGTCAGCAGCAAAGGTCCAAGTCGGGATCAAGGTAGGAAGGCAGGGACGGCAACTGCAGCCTAGTGGTTGGCTTCTATCGAGGGATGCCGCCAGCATCGCCTGTGGGGGCCCAAAGGCCGGGCCCGCGCCGGCGCCTGCGGATGGGTTTCGTGCGCGCGGAGTGGCGCAGGCTCCAGCGCCCACATGGACCGTCATCGCTGCTGCTGCTGCTGCTGCTGCGTCTGCACACAATATGTATGATAAAATGCAGCCTGAGAGCCGAGGCAGCAGGGTGGGCGTGGATGCGCGCGCTGGCCTCGTGAAGGAGCGGATTGACGCAGACATGGCCTTGGGCCTCGACCGCGTGTGAGCCCCACGCTTTCCCTCTTTTTCCGTAGCACAGCCCGGTAAGGGCCTTTACGTAAATGCCCGGTCTTTTTCCGAATTATTTACGGACGTGCCATCGGCAAACAACGACCGTCACGTTATCAAAATTGCGGAACCGCGTTGTTACCTAAATACCCCTGATGTTGATGTTAGAGGCTTAGAGCTCGGTCTTATTCGCAAATACACCCTTGGTGAGAGAAAACTCTCGATAAAAGGCTAACAGCAAAACAGTTGGATATCTTTCTGAATTTTGGGTCATGACAGGGGTTAATACGCAAATAGCATCCCGTAAGTTGTCTCCCCGAGGAGATGGCCCGCTTTTTCTCCGACACGAGGCGGAAAGTAGCAATCAATCGTGCACGTCTGAAACGCTGGCTATTCCGGGCTTTCGGTAACAGTAACATATGATAACAAGGAGCGTTCGTTACCAGACGACCGTCAGATCGACCAATTAATTGCACGAAACTGAAAATGAAAGAATTGAAACTCCGTTTCTGAAGAGATTATCGCGATTTTAATCACAATTTGTCTGTTAATTATTTTCAAATGAAATAATTTTTTTTTTTTTATATCAATTTGATGGTTTTGGCACCTGAGATGCATTGCAACTTGGAAGATGACCGGCCAACTGGCTGAAGCGACAGGTTTCGACGAACACGTGCGCGTATTTGTCAATTTAGTTTGAAACAGGACGGATAACGAAGGAGCTGTACAGCAGGGATGAGTTAAAAAGGGTCGGGTGCATGCCAGGCTTGTGAATTAGGTTAAAATCGAATCCAAGTAAACCGAAAAAATCGAATCGGAATTTTTAAATTTTTAAAATCAAAAATCGAACCGAATCGAATATTATATTCGATTCGGTTTAATTTGAAAATCAAAAATTTAAATCGATTTTTTTTTTTAAATTTAAAATTAATTATATTTAAATCGATATAAAAAAATTAAAATTAAAATCAATATTATGTATTATATATAATATGTAATTCGGTTTGGTTTGATTTTTACGATTTTTCAAAATCAAAAACCGAAATCGAATCAAATTTTAATTATTTTATTTTTTAGAACCGAACCGAATTGAAAATCGAATAACTCGAACCGAATTGGTTATTCGGTTTCGGTTCGATCGATTTATTCGATTTTAACCGAATAATGCACAGTCTTGATGCATGCGTACAAAATGAATTTGGAAATATTTGATCTGGAGCATCACCATCGCTATTTTAAGAGAGGTCGGAGAAATCACAAAAAAAAATAAAATAAAATAAAAAATAAATATCTCTGACAGTTCTTGCGAGTCAATTCACCTCGAAAAATTCCAAAGTAAGATGTAGAGTTTTTTTCGATATCAGGTTAGGCTACAATGTCATGAACGACGAAGGCAATGTTCGATATCAGAAGGAAAATGACGGAGTTCATACATCAAACGTGGTGATGACCAATAGATGGTGCGAAGAATTTCAATATTGTCGACTGCAATATATAATAATGGGAAAAATTATATGTAATTTTTAAATTTTTTTTAAAAAAAAGTATATATAATTTTACAAATTTAGAAGCAGTTTTATACAAATTATTATTGTTTAGTCTTAATCTAACTATCATCAACTCAATAAATACATACACACATAGCGCATTACAAAATCCAACTTTAACTTTCAAATGGGAAAAAAGCTGGAGCCAAGCCTGCAGCTGCTTTGAAGCCCAAGGCCCAATTGTGCAGACTACGGCCCAGCATGACATTGTCGAGCTCTGATGAGTCTGCTGTCAGCCCGTGAGCACTATTGGGCCGCGGCCTGATTGGACGACCACTTTGAAACAGAGGCCCGGTCTTAGCACTCGGGGACCACCAACAGGCCCATAATGCTGGAATCTTATTTGTATCCGTTTTAGTTGCGTGAATACAAAGATATATACATACGAATCGGTAGGTTATGGAATAAAAATCAAAACGTTGCATCTTCTTTATTTTCTCTCTCGCCAATCAATGAGTTGAAGATAATATATGAAGCTGATACGATACCTTTTAAATATAAAAATCAGGTTTTATTGTATTCTCCACTCAAAAAATATTTGAAAAAATTACTAAAAAATTTCTTAAAATTTCTGAATTCTCGCCCATCATTTCTCTCATTCGAGATTTGCAACGCCATAAAAAATCTCTCTCTGTTATCCGCTATTGCGGCTCTCACCATTTTCATATTTATTATAATTCTAAAAATAACTTGTCGTTGCGTTTTACATACGCCTCGCAATTGTGAATATGCGCTATACTTTCATAACTCTCCTGCGTCTCATGCTCGTTGCAATCCCAGTAAGGACACTACTGCTATGCTTAGCTATGCCTCATTGTCGTGATTTCAGCTGCTGTGTCTATGTCTCGTTGTCACTATATTGATCCCTTTTTTATTTTGTTTATGTCTTTGCCCTTTTATGTTGTAAGGTGAGTGCGAGAGGAGACGTGGAGATCTAATATTGTAATTATTTGAATTATTGATTAGTTAAGATTTATGTGTTGGGATAGAATTGGTTATTTTTCAATTAATGGATAATTTTTCATATTTTATTTTTATTTTGGATTGGATGAAAATATTTTATAGTAATTTTTTGAGTGAATAAAGAAGTTCTTCCTACGAGTCAATTTAAATTATTCATCTTGAATGATCAGGTTATTATTTGGTTGAAGTGTAATATTTATGTATTGATTGATGATTTGATGATTTATTTTGGTTGATGATTTGTTTGAATTTGCTTTGATATCATAATTTTGCTTTGTAATTGATCCGCACGAGAAATTGAACTTTGTTCAATTAATTGTAAAAAATCACTTATTTAATGGTATAATTAGCTTAAAAGAAAGATATGAAACTATTAATTGGAATAATTTGATAAAATTCTCGTGGAACAATATTTTTATTTTCTGAACTTTTATAGGCAGACATTAATTGTGAAATAGTTGTAGATAATTTTTTTATTTGAATGTGATTAAATGATTTGTTTATTGTTTGATTGAAATACAATATCTATATTTTAGTTGAAGTGTAATATCTATATTTTGATAAAAATGATTATATATGTGTGGATGAACTCCTTTTATCATATGATAACATTGATGCGATTTCAAATTCGATAGACAATACTTTTCATTCTAGGTGGAGGGTATTTGTATCTTGTAGGATATTCTAATTTTGGAAAAAGAGTCAAATTCAATACAAGAGAATTATCAAATTCAGTTATGGACCTTATCATTACTAGAAAAACAACCAATGTAGAAATTTTCTATTATTTATGGAATTAACCTAATTATTTTTTATTTTATTAATTGGTATTTGTATATAGGTTTTGTAATATATTTTAAAAGTATTTATTTTGATATATTAACATATCTCCCTATATACATATATAAATAAAATTCTTAATAGACGAATATAATAACAAATAAGTCTCCTAATATATGAATATAATATCCTAATATATAAAAAAGATATCTTTATGTACAAACAAAACTCTTAATATATAAACATATCTCTCGATATATAAATATATCTCCCGATATATAAATAAAATTTTTAGTATATAAATATAACTACTAATATATAAACAAAACTCTCAATATATAAATATATCTCTTGATATATAAACAAAATTATTAATATATAAGTAAAATTTTCGATATATAAAAATAACTTCTGATATATTAGCAACATATAAAACACATAAACAGAATTCTCGATACATAAGTAGAATCTGAAATACACAAACAAAATTCATAATGCATTAGCAATACATGTGTTACATAATCAGAATATTTTATACATTAGTGATATTAGTGGTTATCAATTTGATGATCGGAATGCAAATATTGCCATGATGACCAATACCATTGTATTGTTCACATCGCAAATGCCCGATTCCCTTTTTTGGATACATGAATGTGTCATTTACGTCTATCGTCCTTAAATTATATTGTCACCTATCCGTCTCATTTTTAATGAAGGCATAATCAAATTTACACTTAATTTCATAATTTTGAACATCTTCCTCGAAATGATCTATATTCAAAAAATTTTGCCCAACATCCTATATAGTATTGTCCCACACTTTCATAATTGATGTTATATTTTGTAACGATAAACCCCCTTGTACATGATCGGAGCTCCTTCAAATACAGAATGTTCGACACCTTTGTTGTTTCAATTAAATAAGGTATATATACTTCGTTTGCGACAAAAATAAACACTTTTAAACTAATATAGACACATCACTCTATATATAAATTTTATTATATATATAATCATTATAATCCATACATAAGCTCAAATGAATATGTATTTTTAAAAAATAAGCTCAAATGCACTATCATGAATAGAAAATCTCATAAATACACATTATAGAAATTTCAAAAACTCTCACACAAGGTGTGCAAAAAATGAAATAAAAATATAAGAAAATTTTTAAAAGCAAACAAACGTAAGAGAAAAAAACATAAGGTAAACAAAAACTTCATTAAGTAGAAACATACATTGAGTTGCATGTGCTGCCCACTATTGCGAGGTTTGCGATTTTAACAACCATCTTAATCATAATTTTTTTCAAAACATGATGGATATCACATATACGGTGAAAGTCGATATTATAGTAGATCACCATAATACCTTTCATTTGTATGAGATAGTATATTTTACAGTCACCAACAAATGATTCAAGTTTCTTTTCAAACAAATATCATCAAGGATTAAATCTCAAAATGATGATGTCAATAAACTCAAAACATGAGCATTATCTCTAAAGCACATAATAAAAATTAACTCTATACTTGGAACAGTACAACAACGATCTCTAACTTGCAGGAAGATGAATAATAACTTAATACTATATTAATCTCGCCAAAACCCACTATGAAATCTACCAAAATTCTTTTAAAATTCTTCTCTCTCTGACCAACAGCGGGAGAGATATTCTAAAACACTAAGCACTATTAATGCCACCAAAATCATAACTGAATATCCCTGTAAATGACGTCAAGACTCAAGTTGTAATAATATCAAATCAAACTCCAAATCCCATTTTTCTTTCTATCTATTAATGGAAGAGAAGCTTCAGTTAGATAACTTCGCTATGTATGTACATCTTCCATACATAAAAATTTTTTTTGAAGGGGTAAATATACTAATGGAATATGACGAAAGGATTAATTGGCAAATTCAAAAAAATGAGGGATTGATCACAAAATTCAGAAAGTTTCAAGGGTTTTTAATGTAATTTTCCCAAACTATTATTTTACTTCCACGAAAAATCTTGATTACTGATGATAATGAATCTTTATTGTTGAGAAAATTTATATATTGAGAAACAAGCGAAAGAGGTTTTTCACCAAAAAAGAAAACAACTTGTTTGCCTCCCAATTATTCATTTCTTTACCTCTTGAGAGATTAAAAATAACACAATACTCAAAAGAGTATGCATCCAAGCCTCACTTGAAAGTGAATGGTTCGATTCTCAAGGGCTTTTTCATTGAATGCTGTGGGTTCGTCTTCAGTGAATTCTGAATTGTGGTCGAGTGTCAAAGGAAAAGTACTGTAACAAAAAAAAAAAAAAAACTGTCCAATTGAAAGTATCCTTCAGAAACTTCCTCTTCTACTTTCAAGAGCCTTAGATAAAGAGGATCTCGTTGCTTTAGATCCTTTCTACTACGAATATGACCAATTAAGACCCCTAAATTGGGAACTATGTAGAGTTCATATGCTTTGACATGATTTTCTTTGGACGAGTCATCAAACTCTGGGTCTCAGTCTCCACATGATTTCTCATAGACAAGCCTCTGTATAAACCCATTACCTTCTCGACTTTATCACAGTTTCTGCCCGCCATATCTTTCCTCTTTCCGAACGACATCGTCCCACAGTCTCCTTCACATCTCCAATAACTACACCGCTCATCAAGTAACGACATTAACTCCACTGGGCAGGCAAGTTTCATTAGATTTCCGTAGTACATGCTCAAAGCTTGCATAGTTTAGTCTCACCAGTTCAAGAGAGCGGTAATCTAATTTGACGAAGTTTAGTTTTTCGTTGATAATGAGAGAGTAGATAATGATATTCTCAAATGTAATGATATCAAGATTGGTATTCGGGGATTTTGCTTTGGGTCCTTTGCCAACCTCGCCCTAATGGGAGCTTCAATTTTTACTGTAACCATTTTTATTACCCTGTTCAATACAGAATACTGAAGTCACTCAACTACTATCAACTCCTAACGCAGTTTTAAAGCAGTAGTATCTCCTATTTGTATCAGTATCAGCATCTCTACTGTCCTGATGCCAAAATATACTTAATATTCCGTGGGATTGGAAAAAGTTATAAAACTAGGGACATGTGTGCGCGTCTGTTCAGCATAGAAGACTATGGTCTGAAAGTAGATCTTCGTGGTAGAGACACCAAAATAGGAGAAACAACCAAATACATAGAACAAATGAGGTGGATTAAAGCTTCAGATTTTAGCAAGTGATTTCTTTAAGTGGAAGGCTTATGTTCACCAACTGGAGAAGAAAGATGTTATTTGTGTCGTTTGAGCAAGTGTAGAAGAATGGAATTAGTGCTATATAGGGGCGGAATATAACTTGGGCTGCATGGAGTGGGTCAGGACTTCTGTTAATTTAAACTGTAAGAGATTTTTTTATGGTTCATGTTTTGGAAACAAACAAGGTTTAGAATTTGAGCAGAAAAAAAATTAGAGTTTGGCTTGGTTACTTTTTTTGTCTCATAAAAGAGTTGTTTTACCATGTCTAGAATTATCAGGCTCATTGGTAATTTATTATCTCAAGTGTACAAAATCCTACATGAAGAATGAAAAAGCTACCTTTTCATATGTCACTTGTAATCAAAATCAATATCAAGAAAATGCAACCATTAAGTTGGAAAGGACAGGGGATGTTAGTAGAAGAAAGACCCGTGGAAGCAGAAGAATAATCATAAGATGGCCCAACAGAAATAGTACGAGAATCACTAAGGTTTGTGCATTGTTCCTTCATGAGATTTGATATATGTTTTCTGTTTTTTTTTTTTTTTTTTTTTTTTTTTGTGAACTCCATGTTAAACGGCAGAAATTAGCATAGAAGATGCCATCAGGAGAATTAATTAGTTTTCTTAAATAATTGGTTTTTCATATTCTTCCACTGTGATCCTTGATAATCCATGTCACATCAGTCAATATCTTTGTATAGATGGACTACTTCAAGACGCCCATCTCTACTCAGCAAGGAAAACATTTGAATGGTCTACTTCAGCATCCAAAGTTAATTCCTATCCATTCAATCCAACTACAGTTTAGCTGAGCCACTGAGCGAAATTGCTGATGCATTTGATTTATCAATGAATTCTTAAACTTTTCATATGGACATATCAAGTTCATTCAAAATATAGTTGAGTCGACTGGACTAGACTGCATTTGAGTCTATTGTACTGACTTCAAAAGGTGACAGAGATTTGATAGATCTGAAATCTCTTCTACTCCCAATCATTTTGAAATCCAAAATGTTAATGCTTTTGGAACACAATTCAGAACTAGTAATTTGATTTGGTTTACAAGCTCAATATGACACAGAAAACGTCTAAAAAACTGCACACAAAGCATAGGATGGCACTGTGCATGACAAAGCCAGGCATAACATGCTGCTTAAAATTATGAAAACCATTAAATTTTCATAAAGCCAAAGCACAAAAATCATATTCTGCATTCTTAATGCAACAACAAAAATATTAGTTAAGTCAAACATCTAAACATAATTTCATACGCTAAACGTTCAATTTGTAGGATAAATTGAGGTATCTCTCACCATTGCCTAGTTCATATTCAGGATGTGTCACTTGAGTCACCTTTGATTTCATATTTACCTACCCATTTCTAATCCGTTTTTCATGATTCCAACTTCTATGGATTTTTTCGCAAGCCTACTATATTATCAAATAAAAAAAACTGATCAAAATGCTTTTAATCTCCCTAAAATTCAATTAAACCTCACAAAGCTCACACAAATGGGTGCTCCTGACAAGGTTAGGTTCCAGATCAAAATTCTCACCGATCAATAATCCAAATCAATCAATATTGCGTTCATTAGAAAGCTATGCTCAGTTCCTTCAAAATGCACAAAAATTCAGAAAAATATTTGATATATATATCAAGTTATTAATCAAAGAAGAGAAGCCGAAAGCACACCCAAAACAAGTTCAACACCACCCACACCAGCTCTATCCCAGCCAACCCATTCCAGGCGCTCACAGCCGTAGATCAGCAACCACATCCGACGGTCAATATTCAAAAAAATCCGACAGTGAATCCATGTGAACCTGATCCAACCAATCAGAGCGCAGTGGTTAGTTACTATTTAACAGCCACAAATCTTTTCATCGTCGTCGTACCCAGCATCGGTCATCTCCCGATCTCTTTCCGGGAGCCCTACCTCTATTTCCCCCAGTTCCGAAGCTATGGCCGGCGAGGAGGTTGCGCACCCCGCCGTCGAAGCTCCAGTCCCGGATCCGGCGCCGGAGGCCCCCGCCACTGAGGTAGTCGAGCCGCCGGCGAAGAAGGCCAAGGCCTCGAAAGAGCCCAAGCCCCGGAAGCCCCGAACCGCCCCCTCCCATCCTCCTTATCTCGAGGTGAGATTGAACTCTCTTTCTCTTCGTATTCTTCTTTTTCTTCTTCCTTGATACTGTAGTTTCTGATGATGGATCTGGGGATGTAGATGATAACGGACGCGATCACGACGCTGAAGGACAGGACAGGGTCGAGCCAGTACGCGATCCAGAAGTACATCGAGGAGAAGCATACGGACAACTTGCCCAGCAACTTCAGGAAGCTGCTCCTCGTCCAGCTCCGGAAGCTCGTCGCCGCCGGCAAGCTCACCAAGGTCAAGAATTCCTACAAGATCCCCACCGCCAAGATCAAGGTTTCCCAGCGCTTCATGACCGTTGCTAAACCCAAGCCGGCTTCAAAGCCAGCCGCCAAAGCCAAGCCCGCGGCCGCTGCCAAGCCTAAAGCCAAGCCCAAGGTTGCCGCTGCTGCTTCAAAGCCGAAGGCCAAGCCGGCTGCCGCCAAGCCCAAGCCTAAAGGGAAGCCTACCGTCGCCGCAGCCAAGCCCAAGCCCAAGCCCAAGCCCAAGCCTAAGCTCAAAGCCGCAAAAGCCGCCGCGGTGGCTAAGCCTAAGCCGGCAGCTGCTGCCAAGCCGAAGCCCGCTGCCAAGCCTAAGCCGGCCGCCAAGCCTAAGCCGAAGGGCCGGCCAGCCAAGGTCGCCAAAACTTCGGCTAAGGATACACCTGGAAAGAAGGCTGCCGCTGCGGTCGCGAAGCCAAAGGCCAAGCCGAACCCCAAGCCAGCTGCCAAGCCGAGGAAGGCGGTGCCGGCGGTTTCTCGGACTACTAGATCTGCGTCTAAGGCGCCGGCGAGGAAAGCGGCGAAGAAGTAGACTCGACGGCGAGCTCGTTCTTTATAGTTGGGTTTTCTGGGTAGTGGCAGTTTGATGTAAATTTGGTGTAGTAGGGGGGGTATGCACGGGATGAGGAGCCGTAGTTAAAACAGATTGCTGTATACCGTAGCGTGAATTTTATTTCAATACTAGTTTGGTTCTTTTTTGTACTTTATGCCGTATATCTATTTTTCTACCGTTGTGGCCGTGCTTCCAACCCTCTGGTGTTTGTCTAATTCGGAAGGGCTTTTTGATCGCAGCCGTTGATATTATATCATAATCTCTGTGCGGTTCGAGATCGTAGAATTCAGCATATAACTCAAAAAAGAGATTTTAGGAAGGGATTATTAGAACATTACGTGCGTTATTAGAAAATTATTAGTCAAAATCATTTAGCTTGAAATTTACACGCAGACAGCTCCAACATTAATTTTTTATTAACTTTTTTTATTTAACTTAACAAAGAAAAATCATTATATCATTAATCATTTAAATATTAGTGTACGATTTATTATTTACTTTTTGTGACCGGAGATTTTTTAATATTTGAAAATTAATTTTTCTCTAATTTCACCTGTTAATGATGGTAAAAATGATATTTGAAATATTTTAGATTGGAATGCAATTTTTTGTATTAATTTAAATATAACAAAACAAATAAAAAATATTAATTAGGTGATGATCATTTACTAATTTTAATTAAAATGTGGATAAATTTTACTACCAGTAATAAGAAAATATATTTCTGCAAGTTTACAATAAAACAATCGATAATTTCTTGTTAAAAACTAAACTATATATCTATATGTTTGTTGTTCGTTCATAGCTGTACAAACTGACGTATGTTCCACGTAAACAAACCGTATTGATTTTTCACAGGTTTAATTGCACTTTTATGTCTGGAGAAATATATCTATTCTATCAAAAATACAGTTACTATAGAGCCATATACACAATAAGAAAATTTAGAAGGGCATACATGCAAAAAAAGCGTTCGTCCAAACTAGAA